>PVJI01001428.1:0-182216 GCA_004026765.1 Micronycteris hirsuta
TCTGGTCCACCCCATTGGTTTGAGTCCCAGCTTCCTTTTTTTCCCTATTGGTTCCCTGTAAATCTTCCTCCATTATCTTTATCGTATTGTTCATTTGTTCAACTATTTCTTCCAGTTTTGTGAGCATCATGATTACCAGTGTTTTAAACTGGGCATCTGTTAATTTGGCTATCTCTTTGTCCGTTAGTTGTAATTTGTTGTGATCTCTCGTTTTGGTCATTTTCATTCTTTTTTATCTCGGCGCACCTGTCGGAGTCTTAGGTGTTTGTCGGTGCCTGGCAACCTGGGTCGTTTTTTTGTGACGTTTCCTCTGGGGGTGGGGCCTGGGAGGGAGAAATGGTGTCTGCCGTTCACTGCCACTCCCTATCACCCTCTGCTCCCCAGTTCCCCACTGCCTTTTCCGCCAGTCTTGGCCCTGCTGGTTCCCACTGGCCTCTCCAGTTACGCCGCCGGCCTGCGAGGTTCACCCGTTGCTCGGGGTAGTGTTTTGTTTAGGCGCTCCCGGGGTGAGTTCCTCCGGGCAAACTGCCTCTCACTCCACTCCTCCGCTCGGTTCTGCCCCGCTTACTGGCCTGGGTGTACATCCTCCCCAACTTCCTGGGTGTCGGACTTCCCTTCAGTTTGATTCTGTCCATTCTGGTTGTTTATTTTTCGCTATTGAGTTCGTTGTTTAAACTCTCTGGTTGTGAGCGGCGGTGCAGTGCGTCCACCTACATCGCCATCTTGGCGGAAGTCCCTGTTTTATAAGATTTTTTTTTTAACTTAAGCAATATGTTGTGTGTTCTTCTGGACATTTCTATACACCCAAGTGTTTGTGTCTTTTATGTATGTGGGCTATATTTCCTTTTTTATATTAGTGGATTTGTTACCACAAAATACCACACTCACTGTCCTGCAGCTTTGTCCTTATTAATATTTTTCAGTGTCAGTTTCTATGGATTTCTCATTCGTTTTCACAGTTATTCCTTAAGTAGTTATTCATAAACATTAGAGTTAGTAGGGCTAAATATTACAAATGCTGTACTAAATATTATTAAACACATTTACATCTTTGCTTTTGTGAATACATCTATGGGGATAAGTTTCTAGAAGTGAAGTTTTGGTTATTAAAGGGCGCACATGTAAAATTTTGGTAGCTGCTGCCAGATTGGTCAAAAATGCTAAACCAGTCTATATTTCTATTAATAATTGAGACTTCCTAATTCCCAGCATTCTCATCAACATGAATTAAATTGATTTATTTATCTACCTACCTACTTCTTTCCTTCCTTCCTGTCTTACCTTCTTTCTTGATGGTTTAATTTTCTAATCTTTCATCATAGGCCAATGTTTGTTTTAACTAAAAATTCTCCCTGTGTTCAAGTAGCCCTAGGAACTGCTCATTAATTGCTTCCAAAGCTTTGGTAAACTATAAAACACATGTATAAAGTTGCTTTCTGGAAGAATATTCAGATATTTACAAATGCAAATTTTGAAATTTACAAATGCAAATTTTAAAAAATAAAATATTCAGACAATATCTATTGACTTCATTCTGAAAGAAGAAATTAAATGTTTCTTCCACCATTTTATTTTTTACATTATTATGGTTTTATAACTTTGACATTCTATTTTATGACACTATTTCTGCCAGTTGTTTAACTTTAACTGTAAATTTAGGTGGATTCTGTGTTTACTAGTCTTGCATATCATGTAGCTTCTTAATCCTTGAGTACCTGACTTGACTCACCTTTTGGCTGGCTGATACTGGTATTTTGATTTGAATTTACTCCATTCCCCTGCGGGGAGAGCGGGAAGGAGTTCTCATGTGCTTTCATTTTTGAGATTACTGTGTGTTGTATTTATAAATGAATTATCACCATATATAAAATTATTATTTTTGTTTGTTTTTTATTTATTTATTTGTTGTTGTTTTTCAATTACAGTTGTCTGCATCCTCTCCCCTCCCCCTCCAATCCCACCTCCCTTCCCTGCCTCCCTCCTCCCCCTTGGTTCTGTCCATGTGTCCTCTATAGTGGTTCCTGAAAATCCTTCTCCCCAATGTCCCCTCCCCCTCCCAGCCCCCCCGGCTATTGTTAGATTGCTCTTAATTTCAATGTCTCTGGTTATGTTTTGCTTGCTTTTTGCTTTTGTTGATTATGTTCCGGTTAAAGGTGAGATCATATGGTATTTGTCCCTCACCGCCTGGCTTACTTCACTTAGCATAATGCTCTCCAGTTCCATCCATGCTGTTGCAAAGGGTATAAGCTCCCATATATAAAATTATTGAGTCACTTGTTTTTTCCCCCTCAAAATTCTAAGACTCTATTCTCTGTCTTGTGGTATTGAGTATTGCCAAAGCCTACTAGACTATTACCCATTATGTGTATATAATTTCCTATTTCTGCCTGGATTATCATAAGACTCTTTCATTATACTTAAACCTCTGTGATTTCACTATGATGTACCTTGATGTTTATTATTCTTTATTAGTTTTACCTGGAAAATAGTAAGTGCTTTTTAACTGAAGATTTTTGCTGCTGCTGCTCCTCCTCTTCCTCTATCTCCTCCTCCAGTTTTCTTTCATTACATCCTTGAATACTTCTTTTTCTATTCTGTTTTCATCCAGGATATTATCCATAGTTTGGATCTCCCCTATTAGTATTATCTTAATTCTTTTTATTTCTTTCACCTTTTCCTCTGCACTGTTTCTCTCTTAAGCTCGTCTTCCAGGTCACTATTTTTTCTGTATACTTATTGCTTCTAGTTTGGTTTTCATGGTTTTATTATTACTTAGTTTCTTCTGCTCTTCCAACTCACTTTTTAATCTCCTCTTGCTCTTATATGACTTTGTTCAGCTACTTAAAGAATTTATGTTCTCTTTTATTTATTTGAAAGTGTAAGGCAATATTTGACTTAAATTTTATTGTTTCCATTTTTGTAAGAATGTAATAGGCTCTATGTCGGATATTTTTTGCTTAATATTCATGTTTGAATGAGGCTTTCTATTTGTTGAAAATCATATAGGGGTGGGGAAGGGAGAGGAAGTCAGCTTCTTCAAATCATGTAGTTGTCTCAAAATACTTTCTTGCCAAATCTCTACTATAGGAACATGCATCCACTTAGAGCAAGCATATCTCCCAGATAGGAGGTAGGAGTGACTTAGAACAAAGACTTCTCTAGCCTACATTTTTATTTGGTGACTTAGTTGACTCTGGCCTGTGACTTCAAAGATTATTACTGTTTTATCATTTATAACTTCAAGTACTGTCTCTGTGTCAGGAGTCTAGACCTAGAGAAAATACAGATACTCTGTCTCTCGAGTTCTTTCAAAGTCCCCACTTTGTCTCTCCAGTTCTTTGAAGGTTCCTGTGTTGGGGAGCGAACTGCTTGGCAAATGGCAATTGTAGCTCAGCCCTATGGGAAAGCCCATGTGTGTGTGGTAGCATGCAGGATGCCAAACCCACGGATCGATTCTCTTGTGGGAAATCAGGCCTGCGTTATACCTGGGCTGCTTTGTGACTTGCTCTTGACTAAAACTCTCTCACCCTGGATTGAGGCAGCAAATGCTTACTGCATATCTTTAAAGTAACTTCCTGAAGTCTGTGCTAATTGTCCCAAAGTTTGAAGTGTAACCAGACCAATTACTCATATCATTTCCTTGCATTTGCAACATTCTTTCCTTGTTAATCTATAAGAAGTAATCTGTAACATCCTTTCCAGTGATATGTGTAAAAAGTAATTACCTAAAGCAAACCTAAGTATAATGAGTGAAAACCTTCTTTGATATGTGCTATGAGAAAGCCAATAAAAGCCTGTCAAGGCAAGGGTTGGCGTGCTCTCCACTTGAGACAGTGGCTGTGCAGTCCCCTTTTTTCTCCACAGGATTTGTGTAGTCCCTGTGCATTTATTTTCAAATTGGCCACAGCATACGGATTCTGCAGGATAGGATCTGCGACATTTCTGTTTTAGTTGAAAAGTGTGAGCACTAAGTATGTTTGTAACGGGGGGGGGGGGCTACATAACTATATAATTATCTTACAATATTTTCCTTACTTTTTCTCCCAATTTGTGATATCCCCAAATCTTTTAATTTTATTCTTTGGTTAGATGTTAAAACATGCTATTCTGGATTCTGTGGCTTTAGTTGTGTTTGGAGACAAAGGCATGAATTCAAACAATTCAGCAGCATTATATCTGCATTTGTTAAGCTTTATATTGAAGTTATATTGGTAGAGAACCATATTATCACACCCTTTAAAAACTAATGCTCTGCTCCTGAGATTATGGTCTCTACAGATGAGAATCTTTTTAGTTGAAGATCCCAAGTTTAACAAAACCCAGCATCTGAAGTACTAGTCACAAGGTCTTCATGGCCAAATGTGATTTTCATTTTTGGAATAAGATCCGTGAGTTCTTCTTTTTCCTTTCACAGGACAAGCAGGAGGACATGAAGACTATTTTGGAGGGCATAGATCCGGCCAAGCATCAGGTGAGGGTGGCCTCTGATGCTTGTAAGCTACTATGAAAGGACTAGATGTTGTAGGTAACCAGAGTTCTGGATGTCTGAACTCCGGTCAAGAAGTTCTAGGACTCTGATGTGTGAAAGAGGAAATCCTCTTCAAATGAGAAAGATTATGAAGTTTCAATAAAAAGAGGTTTACATTACTAGTAATTTGCTTCCTTAGTATTCTCTTAATGTGATATTCCTAAAACATCTTGTAGGTGAAAATAGATTTTCTTATTCAGATAGTTCTTTTGTAGTCTCCTTTATTGGGAGAGTTAAGAAACCTCAGAGAAGAAAATCTCAATTATAAAGTCCTTTGCATTCAACTATGTTCATCAAAAAAATATGAAACTTAGATTTAGGGCGACATACTGGATTTTTTTAATATAATCCTCAGATAAAAAAATTAGTTACATTTTTTACTATATTGTTTATTCCCTAATTTATATAAACTTACATTTTTTTTCTTAAAATTATCTCCTGTTACTTCATTCTGAAATTGGTTTTTAAGAAGGCGAATACTTGATCATAGGCAAACATTTCTTTTCTTTCAAAAAAATGTGTGGAATTTGTGCCTGATGGTTTTGCAAGTCAAGCAAAGTTAATATCCATTGTAATCCAGAGAGATTTGTTTAAACTCAGGAGCAGTGCTTAATTTATATAAATTACAAATAAATTGTGATTGGATCACAGTGAACTTAGGTCACCTAAAATAAATTTTTTGGTATCAAGCCACTCTTAATTATAATGCTTATTAAAATATTTTCATTAATGGTTTATTGAATAAGCAGTTATATTCTAATTTGAACAAATAAAATCAATTTATTTCACAAAATATTATGTGAAAATGTGAGCTTTTACTCAGTTTGTGTAATATCTCAGGCTGCTATCTAGAATACAAAGCTCTGTTACTTCAGATAAGGTATTTCTTTCTTCCTGGATTTGTTAAAGGTAATGTGATTATAAATCTCTCTCTTTCTAGCTATAAGTCTCAAAACTTGGGATACTTTTTATTATTTTTTAAAATTTAATCTTTATTGTTTTTTTTCCAGTACCATTTAGTTCCCTTATACACCCCTCCCCCCAGCTGTTGTCCATATCCACGAGTTCTTTTTCCTTTTGCTTAATCTCTCCACCCCTAACCCCACCCTCCCCTCACTGGCTGTCATCTCCTCTCCATCTATGAGTCTGTCTCTGTTTTGCTGGTTAGTTCAGTTTGTTAGATTCCACATTAGTGAAATGATATGGTGTTTGTCTTTCTCTGACTGGCTTATTTCACTTAGCGTAATGTTCTCCAGGTCCATCCATATTGTTGCAAAGGGTAAACTTTTCTTCTTTTTTATGGCCAAGAAGAATTCCATTATGTAAATGTCGCATAGTTGTTTTATCCTCTCATCTACTGATGGACACTTCGGCCACTTCCATATCTTGGCAATTGTAAATAATGCTGCAATGAACACAGGGGTGCTTATGTTCTTTCAAATTAGTGTTTTGGGTTCTTTCAGATATATTCTCAGAAATGGGATTGCTGGGTCAAAAGGTAGATCCATTTTTAATTTATTTAGGTATCTCCATACTGCTTCCCACAGTGGCCGCACCAATCTGCATTACCACCAACAGTGCAGAAAGGTTCCCCTTTCTCTACATTCTCACCAGCACTTGTTTGTTGATTTATTGATGATTGCCATTCTGACAGGTGTGAGATCGTATCTAATTTTGGTTTTAATTTGCATTTCTCTGATGATTAGTGATGTTGAACATCTTTTTACGTCTATCGGCCATCTGTACATTCTCTTTGGAGAAGTGTCTATTCAGGTCCTTTGCCCATTTTTTAATTGGGTTGTTTAGTTTTTTTTTTGGTATTGAGTTTTGTAAGTACTTTTAAATTTTGATTATTAACCCCTTATCAGATGTATCAGCAAATATGTTCTCCCATTCTGTGAGTTGTCTTTTTTTGTTGTTGATGGTTTCCTTTGCCACGCAAAAACTCTAGTTTGATGTAGTCGCGTGTGTTTATTTTTTCTTTTGTTTCCCTTGCCTGGGGAGATATATCCGATAAAATTCTATGACCCATATCCAAGATTTTGCTGCCTGTGTTTTCTTATAGTATTTTTGGGTCAAACATTTAAGTCTTTGGTCCGTTTTGAATTTATTCTTGTGTGTGGTGTAAGAATGTGGTCTATTTTCATTTTTCCTCATGTATCTGTCCAATTTGCCCAACACCATTTATTGCATAAGCTGTCTTTAGCCCACTTTATGTGTTTGCTTTCTCCGTCGAATATTAATTGAATATAAAGGTATGGGTTTATTTCTGGGCTCTCTTTTCTGTTTTGTTGATCTCTCTGTTTGTTTTAATACCAGTACCAGGCTGTTTTGATTACTATGGCCTTATATTATAGTTTGATGTTAGGCAGCATGATTACTCCAACTTTGTTCTTCTTTCTCAGAATCACTGTTGCTATGTGGGGCCTTTGGTGGTTGCATATAAATTTTTGAAATATTCTAGTTCTGTGAAATATGTCATTGGAATCTTGACAGGAATTGCATTGAATCTATAGATTGCTTTGGGCAGTATGGACATTTTAATGATGTTAATTCTTCCCATACATGAACGTGGTATGTGCTTCCGCTCGTTTTTATCTTCTTTTTCTTTGTTTGGTGTCTCATAATTCTCTGAGTACAGGTCTTTACATCCTTGGTTAGGTTTATCCCTAGGTATTTTATTCTTTTTTGTAGCAGTCGTGAATGGGATTGTTTTCTTAATTTCCCTTTCTGTTAGTTGGTTATTGGCATATAAAAATGCAACTGATTTCTGGATATTAATTTTGTATCCTGTTACTTTGCTGAATTCATTTATCAATTCTGAGTTTCTTCGTGGAATTTTAGGGGTTCTCTATGTACAGTATCATGTCATCTGCAAATAAAGATAGTTTTACTTCCTTTCAAATTTGATTGCCTTTTATTTCTTCTTTTTGTCTGATTGCTGTGGCTAGGACTTCTAGTACTGTGTTGAATAAGAGAGGTGAAAGCAGACATCCCTGTCTTGTTCCCAGTCTTAAGAGGAATGCTTGTACTTTTTGTCCTTTGAGTATGTTGCTGGCAGTCGGCTTGTCATATATGGCCTTTATTATGTTTAGGTAATATAAATGTTCCCTCTATTCCCACTTTGCTGAGAGTTTTGATCATAAATGGGTGCTGGATTTTATCGGAAGCTTTTCTGTATCTGTTGATATGATCATATGTTTTTTTTCCTTCATTTTGTTTATGGAGGAACATAAGTGCGTCACATTGATTGATTTGTGAGTGTTATACTAACCCTGCATTCCCAGAATAAATCCCACTTGATCATGGTGTATGATCTTTTTGATGCATTGCTATATTCAGGTAGCTAATATTTTGTTGAGGATTTTACTATCTATATTCATCAGGGATACTGGCTTATAACTTTCTTTTTTTGTAGTGTCTCTGTCTGTTTTGAAATTAGGATAATGCTGGCCATGTAAAATAAGCTTGGGAGCCTTCTGTCCTCTAGAATTTTATGAAATAGTTTGAGAAGGAGAGGTGTTAGCTTTTCTTGGAATGTTTGGTAAAGTTTACCTGTGAAGGCATCTGGTTCCAGACATTTGTTTGTTGGGAGTTTTGATTACTGCTTCAGTTTAATTAGATACAATCTGTCTATTCAGAGTCTTTGATTCTTCCTGATTTATTTTTGGAAGATTGTATGTTTCTAGGAATTTACCCATTTCATCCAGGTTGTCCAGTTTGTTGACATATAATTATTCATAATATTTTCTTACAATCCTTTGTATTTCTTTGTTGCAGTTGTTATTTCTCCTCTTTCATTTCTGATTTTATTTGGGTTCTTTTTTTTTTTCTTCATGAGTCTGGTTAAAGTTTGTCAATCTTGTTTATCTTTTCAAAGAACCAGCTCTTGGGATTCATTGATCTTTTGTATTGTTTTTTAAGACTCTATTTCATTTATTTCTGCTCTGATCTTTACTGTGTCTTTCCTTCTACTCACTTTGGCCTTTGTTTGTTGTTCTTTTCAAGTTCCTTTAAGTGTGAAGTTAGATAGTTTATTTGAGCTTTTTCTTGCTTTTTGAGATAGGCTTGTAATGCTGTGAATTTCCCTCTTAGGATTGCTTTCCCCGTGTCCCACAGATTTTCGGATGTTGTGTCCTCATTTTCATTTGTTTCAAGGTATCTTTTGATTTCTTCCTTCATCTCGTTGTTGACCCATTATTAAACATAACGTGTTTAATAACATGTTATTGAGCTCCTGTGTCTGCATGTTTTTTAGTATTCTTGTGATTGATACCTAGTTTCATAGCATAGCATTGTTGTCAGAGAATATACTTGATATGATTTCAGTCTTCTTAAATTTACTGAGACTTGTTTTGTGTCCTAACATGTGGTCTATCCTAGAAAATGTTCCATGTGCACTTGAGAAGTATGTATGTTCTGCTGCTTTGGGGTGAAATGCTCTGAAAATACCAATTAAATTTATTCGATTTAGTATGTTGTTTAAGGCTGCTGTCTCCTTTTTGATTTTCTGCCTGGAAGATCTATCCATTGAAGTCAATGTCATAGTTGGGGGTGTTAAAATCCCCAACTATGACTGTATTTCTGTCAATCTCTCCTTTTATGTCCGGAAGCTACACTAACTTCCTTCTAGGACCAATCTGGAATTACAACAAAATTGTAAAGAAATCATCCAGAATAACCAGCTGAACACTAGCTGGAGAGAGGTATTATAACCAAGGGCAGATGGAAGAAACCACTTTACCACAAGACTGTGAGGCAGTGCAGAGGAGGCGCGAGAGGGCTGGCTGGGCTTCCACAGGCAGCTGCTGAAGTTCAGGAGGAATAGTTCAGTGGCTAGGGGGTTGCCCCTGAGAAGTGTGGGGTCTAAATCCCAAGCTGGGTTCCCCTGCCTAGGCACCAAGGCTGGAAAGGAAAACAGATAATATTCAGCTGTGAAAAGCGGCAGGATTTCTGTCTGTTAGAGAAACTGGAGATACAGAGAGCCTCTTAAAGGGCCAATGCACAGGATTTCGTTTGTAGCCACTTACCCTGGACTCCGGCAGAGGGAGGGAAAAGTGGACTGGAGACCCTTGAGGAGAGTCTAGGGCTGGTGGCTCTGGGGAGAGAACTGAAGGAACAGCTACCAGGATCCCTGTGCTGAGTCATTCCCCATACTGCAGAAACCATCTTTCTCTGGCAGAGTATCCTTCCTGGTGGCATCAGCCTGAGGGGAAGCAATAGCCCTGCCCACAGTAATTACTCTGCCTCTCCTCACCCCTCCCCCTGTGGTGCTTAAGTCAGACAGCTGATTACAGCTGGATTATATTAACAACTGATTATTTAACATCTAAGGCAGAAGATACAAAGAAACAGACCCCAAATGGAAGAACACGAACATTCTCTAGAAGACCTAGATGAAATGGAGGCAGACGATGTATCAGATAGAGAGTTCAGAGTAGTGATTATAAGGATACTCAACAGCAGGAGAAAAAATACGTAGAAACCATAAAATAGGATGAGTCAGAAATAAAGAATGCAATATCTGAGATGAATAATCTCACTGGAAGGAATAAACAGTAGGATAGATGAAGCAGAGGATAGAATCAGTGTTTTGGAAGACAAGGTAGAAAAAAACACCCAGGCAAAGCAGCAAAAAGGAAAATGAATTAAAAGGCATGAGGAGAGCTTAAGAAACATTTTGGACAACATGAAGTGTAACAAAATCCACATCATGGGATTGATTACCAGAAGGAGAAGAGAGCGAGCAAGAGATCGAGAACCTATTTGAAGAAATAATGACTGAAAACTTCCCTAATCTGGTGAAGGAAAAAGTCACACAAGTCCAGGAAAGCCCAGAGAGTCCCAACCAAGTTGGACTCTAAGAGGCCTACACCAAGACACACCATAATTAAAATGACAAGGCTTAAAGACAAGAAGAGAATTGTAAAAGCTGCAAGAGAAAAGCAGGTAGTTATCTACCAATTAGAGAGCACCAATTGGACTGGTATCTGATTACTCAACAGAAACATTTCAGGTCACAAGGGAGTGGTGTGAAATATTCAGGGTGATGAATAGCAACGACCTACAACCAAGGCTGCTTTACCCAGTAAGGCTATCATTTAAAATCGAAGGAGAAATGAGGAGCTTTCTAGACAGAAAAACCTAAAGGAGTGTGTTAACACCAAACCAGTACTGCAACAAATGTTAAAGGGCTTGCTTTAAGAAGAAGAAAAAAGAAGAGAAAGAAAGAAAAAATAATCAGAGGTAAATAGTGTAACAATAAAATGGCATTACATATGTATCTGTCAATAATCACCTTGAGCCCTGGCTGGTGTAGCTCAGTGGATTGAGCGCAGGCTGGGAACCAGAGGGTCCCAGTTTGATTCCCTGTCAGGGCACATGCCTGGGTTGCAGGCCATGTGAGAGGCAACCATACATTGCTGTTTCTCTCCCTCTCTGTCATCTCCCTCCCTTCCCCTCTCTCTAAAATAAATAAATAAATAAATAAATAAATCTTAAAAAAAAAATCACCTTGAATGTAAATGGCTTAAATGCTCCAACCAAAAGACATAGGGTAGCTGAATGGATAAGAACACACGACCCACATATATGCTGCCTCCAAGACACCCACCTCAGATCAAAAGATACACACGGACTAAAAGTAAAGGGTAGGAAAAAGATATTTCATGCAAATGGAAAAGAAAAAAAAAGCTGGAGTTAGTACTACTTATATCCAACAAAATAGACTTTAAAACCAAGGCCATAGTAAGCGACAAAGAAGGACAATTCATAATGATAAAAGGAACACTCCAAAAAGAGGATATAACCCTAGTAAACATTTATGCACCCAACATAGGAACACCTAAATGTGTAAAGCAAAACTTTTTAAAATGAGGTTTGCAACCTCACTTATAGAGGTTCAGATTCAGCAGATTTGAAATGGGAGTCGGCATTCTAACTAACACATTGTATGCGGGAAACGTATTTATACGTTTTACATTGATTGGTAGCAGAGCGCGGGAGACGTATAAATACGTGTTTTGTAGACTAGCGGTAGAATGCGGGTAACGTATAAATACGTTTATTTTTATACTTTTTTTATTGCTCTAAAGGGATGCTAACATACAGATATACGAATTCCAAAGGACAAGATTTGGGTCTCTAACACATACAATGGTGAATTATGTATGTATGTTTTAACGATTATCACACAAAAAGACACTACTAAAACTTCATTCTTTTTTTACAATGAAGTTTAAGAAAGAAAACTTCATTCTTTCTTTTTTTTACACATTTTACATACTTTTTTCAAAATATTTTCAATAAATCGGAATTTTTACATATTTTATTACTTTTATTTTAATTTCCAGTGAGTTTTCCAGTATTTGTCTGTTTAAAATTTAAAATAATTCAGTATACATTTTATAGTAAATCACAAAAAGTTTCATTGAAAAAAATATGTAAAACTAAAGTTATCATAATTTTACTAAATGTTGCCATTTGCACAAAACATTAGCAAAAATGACCTGCGCCGCCTGTTAGCTTGCGATAAAAGCTTACCTGCATACAATCGAATATCCCGGGAGATTCTGATGACCCCCTCTGTATTCCACACTTGGGGACATTGCTAGAGTCCATACAGATTATTCTGCATCATTGTAGAGTTCTGTTCTTTTTCCATGTTTGTTTTATGATCAGTTATTTTTTCTTCATCCAAACTGAATATGCTTGGTTTTTCTTTATTACTTGTGATGTTTAGAAACTAAGCTAAGCAAAAAACCCTAGAAGAGTGCCTCTTAGTCTCTCTTCCATCTCAGTTCTCCCAAGGGATATGAACCTCATCAGTAACAGCAGATCACTAAAGTAATGATGAATGTGCAGTGGTAGGTTGGAAGAATGTACCCTGCAAGGTGAATATCAGAATCCTCACAGGGGTGTCCAGCTTGTGGCCCGTGGGCCAAGGCTATGAATGCAGCCCAACACAAAATCATGAATTTACTTGAAACATTTTTTTTTTGCTCATCAGTTTTTGTTAGTGTTTGTGTATTTAATGTGTGGCCCAAGACAACTCTTCTTCCATCGTGAAGAAGAAAAATACTGTCACAAAGGGTAAAATTTTCTTCTTTTTTATGGCAGGATAGTATTCCCTTGTGTGAATGTCCTGTAGTAGTTTTATGCACTCATCTGTTAATGGACACTTGGGCTGCTTAGAGAAAATGTTAAACTACATAATACATTTATAGCCTTGGGAAAAAATTTTCTGTGTTTATGTATATCCTGCAGTTTTATTGATCCTGAACAAATATTGGCTGTACTAATAAAGGTAACATTCATAAGTAATATATACAAATTTGATTCCTAGTTTAAAAGAATTTAATGGTCAGATATTTCGGTACAAATAATACATGTTGTGGAATATACATGATTAATTTTAGGACATGAAATATTATAAGTATATTATAAAGTTGTAGCATTGTTTCACCAGCCTCTTTCTCAAACATATAGTTCAAAACCAGAGGAATGAATTTTTATATGGAGGAAAATAAAATTGACAGTTTTCAGACTGTTCATTTCAGAAATTTCATAAATATGTTGAAATTTGAAATTCGATTTGATCTTGGGACAGCGCTTTCTGATTTCTTATCTTTTATTAGCTAATATTTTAAATATACAGAACTAATAATTACCAGTACCAGTACTTTAAAAGTTTATTCTAAAGCAGGGCTTTCAAAGTCTCTTGTCTTTGAGATCTAGTTATGTTGATGGATGTCACTGCAAGGCCTAAGAGATACAGAAAAAGGAAAAGTGGCATTAGTATCGCCCACCCATGCTTTAGTAATAGTGTACATAATGCAGATTATGAAAGTCTTACTCTAAGTTTAGCTATTACTCTTACTTCCCTGTTACATTAACTATTCTTTTTCTTATTTACTTAGTAGAAAATTAAAACTTCAAACCTCAGTACTATGAGAGGGAAGATTTAAGAGGTCAGTTATGCTTAGGTTCCTTCTTGGTAAATGGCGGTGAAGCCCCTCATTGTTTTATATGTTAGGTTTATAATGGTAAGCAAAAATGGATGCAGTTGCTGTTCTCACGGAACCTACATTTTAATGGCAGAGAGATGTTAGCCAAATAGTTACACAAACTAATATATGATTGGAACTTTTGAAGGAGTGGTTCATAAAGCGGTAAGTGAATAATAAAAAGAGTGATCTAGTTAAAAAGTTCAGGGATGCCTTCCTTGAGGATGTAACACTTGACTTGATGTGAAGGCTGAACAAAGAGCTAACAGACAAGTACTGCGGGGAAGAAACAACAGCTTGCACAGAAAGGCCCCGAGGCAAGAAGGGAAATAACAAGTTGCTAAAAGAGTGATTTATTTCCAGTGTGTTGCTGGTTGTAACGATAATTCAGAAATAAGTCAGATGAAAAACCGGACAAACAACTTTCTGGGTCTTTCTGAGTAAGATTTTCATGGTGTATATTCTGTTTTGTTTAAAGTAAACTACCAGAGTCTTAGATTTACTTACATTTGACTATAAACTCAAATCCATTCTATTGTAAACCAGACGATGTTGGTATTATCTATAGTTAGCCATTCGTCCATACCTTAGAGTTAATAAAGGTTGTTGTCTAATCAACATGCAGAGTAGGGTAAAAACAGGTTGATAGCCATTCATATGGAAAATAATACAACAATTAATAAATAGTACAAGAATAAACTGCTTCATGTATTCACAACTGTAAGCCTACTTTTATAAACAAAAGTCAAAGTATAAACTGATTTTTATAGGAGTTTGAAAGATTCGACACCATCAAGAATTTTAAAAATCTCTTTCAGAGTGCATTTCCTGTCACTGCAGGCCAGTATGACGTTTCCATTGAGTTGACAGTGTACTCTTATTTCTCACTGTTAGTTTGCCTTAGTTGTAGATCAGATATAGTTGTGTAAACAGATTAAATTGTGTCCTTTTGGCAGAGCACACAATTTTTAAATTGACTATGTAGTAGCTAAAGGATTCTCAGTTAATTAGAACAGAGCTGAAATAAAGCCTGACTTAATCACTGTTCTTTATCAAGTATTTCTTAGTCACAAAAGAAGACCAGAACAACAGAAATTACTGTGTTTGCATACATAGTGAAAGTGCTAGTTACCGTGAAAGTATACTCCTTGTAGTGGCATTTGATATTAGGGTGGTTGGAAGCTGTTTAATTGTTCATTCCTCTTGCTGGAAACTTCCTAGAAAGAATAACAATCTTTATGTTACTATAAAATTGTTTCTTTGGACTTTGATATTCAAATATTTAATTTCTACTCTAAGAAATATCTGCTCATTGGTATATTTTTTGTACTCCTTTTTACTTTACGTCTGAAATACCATAGTATTTTTCTTCAGGGATTGGTTTGTATCCTATGATAGAGTTCTTATTGGCTTCGGATAGAAGCTCAAGATCTTTCTAATAACCTCACAATACTAAGGCTCCTTTCTCACAGTTAAAATGAACAGTTAGAAAAACATCTTTTTAATTTTAGGAATAAAAAAAAAAATAATGGCCCTGGCTGGTGTGGCTCAGGTGAGCACCAGCCAGCGAACCGAAAGGTCATGGGTTTGATTCCCAGTCAGGGCACATGCTTGGGTTGTGGGCCAGGTCCCCAGTTGGGGGTGTGCGAGAGGTAACTGGTCAGTGTATCTCTCACACATCAGTGTTTCTCTCCCCTTCTTTCTCCCTCCCTTCTCCTCTCTCTAAAAATAAATAAATAAATAAATAAAGTCTATTTTAAAATGCAACAATTTCTCTTTGGGGATCAAACTAAACCAAAGTGTTATCTTTAATGGTTATTGTTTAGTATGCAAAACTGACCTTAAAAGGTTACACCATGTAGTGTGGACTGAAATTAATCCTTTATTTTGGAGGAATGGAGGTAGTTTGTGTAAGTATTGAATCTTCATTATATCTATGTCATTCGTACTAAGCATTTAAAATAGATGGTTAATGAATTGTTGCTGATGGATTATTTTTGTTTTTTTAATAGGAACATGAATCTGAAGGTGGAAGAACCCCTTTGATGAAAGCTGCAAGAGCTGGTCATTTGTGCACTGTGCAGTTTCTTATTAGCAAAGGTAAAGAACGTAAAGTAATCATTTCTAAGAGGATACAATTTCTAAAGAAAAATCCTAAACTGTTGCAATTTATGTTAAAGCCACCTTGCCTGCAGCACAAGTGCTATATGCTAGTCTTTTGTTGCTCTATTTTATTTAGTAATCATAGAGTTCCTGAAGTTACTTATTGGGATTTTTCTTTATCAGTTTTGAGTTTGAAGTTTTTATCAACCAAGTAGCAGATGGTTACTCCTAAAATTTGGAAAAGCCAAATGCAAATGTCCAGCTATGTTTAGTAGATGGAGTATTGGTTAGCAAATGATAAGGCAGTTATGCTGGAAATGGGGAAGAGGGTAGAAGGGAGAAAGTCCACTACTGTTTATGGGACAATTGAATTAAGTATACAAGGGCATTATTATTACTATATTTATTCATTTATATTTAGGCAAAGAAGTTCAAGTGATAGGTAGACGAAGAGGTAGTTTAGTACTGTTTACTATAGAACAGTAAAACACTGCTACACCCATGTTAGGTTGAACCATATAAAATTGTCATTTTATATATTAAAAATTGTGTATAGTATCTGCAATTTCATTTGGTTCAGTCTTACTCTGTATTATATTGTTAGAGGTACTCTGGTATGTGATGAAAAATTCTAGTATAGGATGGTAAAATTCAAGGAGCATCCACTCAAATGACGTCATAGTATTAAAATAAAAATTTTATATCTCTGTTACAGTAAAATTCCAACATTTTGTACCATTAAGAATGCAGTGTAATATTTTAAATATAAAATATTCTTTATTGGATAAAGGTTTATTTTCTTCATATCACATTTCTGCTACCAAGTAAGGCCTATCTTTACATAATATTAGAACATACTCTGTAAAAATTGTTTACCTCAACCACATAGAAGTAATAAACAGATGGATAACCTTTGAAGTTCTCTCATGCTCCTTTTCATACCCAACAACCACCCTGCTAAGCGTATAATCAGGCTCATCAGGAGTAGGAACACATTGATTGTAGCCTTTTTAGGATGTAGTAACTGCTAAATAGTTCTACCAACTACATTCATTAACAACTTTAAAAATAATTTCATGTCGCCAATATAGAGATGTTCTTTGATGTGCCTTGCCTTCCCTAAGCATTAGGTTCAGCTGGATATTTCTGAAAATTAAATAAATTAATAATAATTTCACCCATTGGTTTATTTTTCTCTTAATATAAACGTAAGTTTGGAATTAAAGAAGAAGGAAGAATGAGTATTGCTATAGTCTCAACTCTTTAATTTAGCCCTCGAGGTCTGTGAAAGGTAGTTGAACTAAAAACCAGTACTTTTTTCCATGGGCCAAAAACAGTTTTTCAAAAAGAGGCTAAGAAATATTTTGTGTTTAGGTTTGCTTCAGGTCATATTGTACAAAGCTATTGAGCACCTTACTAAATAGCCTTTCAGATAACATATTTGAATATGTCTTGTCTTCTTTTCATATCCAGATCTCTCTGACTCTTAAAATATACAATATGAAGAATTATATTTCTCCTAAATATGGTTTTATTTATTTTTTAATATATTTTATTGATTTTGCTATTACAGTTGTCCCATTTCCCCCTTTATTCCCCTACGTCCTGCACCCCCCCCCATTCCCCACCCTTTAGTTTTTTGTCCATGTGTCATACACATAAGTTCTTTGGCTTCTGCATTTCCTATACTATTCTTAATCTCCCCCTGTCTGTTTTCTACCTACCGTTTATGCTGCTTATTCTCTGCACTTTTTCCTCCTCTCTCCCCCTCCCACTCCCCTGTTGATACCCCTCTGTGTCTTATATAAATCCCTTTAACATTTCATATAATAAAGGCTGAGTGATGATGAACTCCTTGAACTTGACCTTATCTGAGAAGCACTTTATCTGCCCTTCCATTCTAAATGAAAGTTTTGCTGGATAGAGTATTCTTGGATGTAGGTCCTTGCCTTTCATGACTTGGTATACTTCTTTCCAGCCCCTTCTTGCCTGCAAAGTCTCTTTTGAGAAATCAGCTGACAATCTTATGGGAATTCCTTTGTAGATAACGGTCCTCTTTTCTCTTGCTGCTTCTAAGATTCTCTCCTTATTTTTAATCTTGGGTAATGTAATTATGATGTGTCTTGGTGTGTTCCTCTTTGGGTCCAACTTCTTTGGGTCTCTCTGAGCTTCCTGGACTTCCTGGAAGTCTATTCGTTCACCAGATTGGGGAAGTTCTCCTTCATTGTTTGTTCAAATAAGTTTTCAATGTGTTGCTCTTCCTTTTCTCCTTCCGGCACCCCTATGACCTGGATGTTGGCACATTTAAAGATGTCCTGGAGGTTCCTAAGCCTCTCCTCATGTTTTTGAATTCTTGTTTCTTCATTCTTTTCTGGTTGAAGGTTTTTTTCTTCTTTGAGGTCCACACCATTGATTTGAGTCTCAGTTTCCTTCCCACCACTATTGGTTCCCTGTACATTTTCCCTTATTTCTCTTAGTGTATTCTTCACTTTTTCATCTAATTTGAGACCAAATTCAACCAATCCTGTGAGCGTCCTGTTTACCAGTGTTTTGAACTGTGCATCTGATAGGTTGGCTATGTCTTCATGGCTTAGTTGTATTTTTTCTGGTGTTTTGATCTGCTCTTTCGGTCGGGCCATTTTTTTCCTCCCCTCGGCACACCTGTTACATCTAAGTGGGGCGGAGCCATAGGTGTTCACCAGGACAGGGCAACCCACGTCACTCTGTTGTGACGCTGCCTGTGGGGGCAGGGCCTGAGAGGGAACTCTGGCACTTGCTCCTCTGCCGTCTTTCAGTCACTTCCCCCCCACCCACAATCAAACTGGGCCCTTCTGTGCTGGTTCCTTGGTGGGTGGGCTTGTGTAGTTCTAAGTCCCTGTGGGTCTCACCAGTGAACCTCCTGCTGCCGCCTCAACCCCCACAGGTGTTTTCAATTGGTGGTTTGAGGCTTTATTTCCCTGCGATGGTGGGTTGCTCTGTCTGCTCCGCTCCCCTCCCCAGCTTTTTCTCCTGGTTTATCTGTGTGCGAATGAGGGACTGCCGGTCCAACAGTCTTGGCCTTGCTGGGTACAGGTTGGCCAGCCATGGGTTTCTCCAGGTCTGCTGGCCACGATTTGGCCATGTGTGCCAGCCGCGGGTCTCTCTGGGCAGCTGCAGCGTTGCCCGTACTGCTCCACAAACTGCTGTCTCCCAGCGTGCTCTCCGCCTGGTTCCGCCCCACTTACCAGTCTGGATGCACATGTCTTCTTTAACTCCTTGGTTGTCAGACTGCCATACAGTTCGATTTTCTGTCAGTTCTGGTTGTTTTTTGTTTTTAAATTGTTGTTTTTCCTCTTTTGGTTGTGCAAGGAGGCACAGTGCATCTACCTATGCCTCCATCTTGGCCGGAAGTCCTCCTAAATATGGTTTTAAAAAAATCTGTTTTTTCTACTTTGAGATCTGGCTATATTGCCATGTTCTAGGAATAGGTCAAAAATGTCTTTGAGACGTTTTGAAAGTTACATACAATGCTATTATTTGATGCTTATGTTAACCTATATATATTTATTAATATTAGTTTTCTAGATATTCCATTTTAAAAGTGGTATTGAATGAATGAACTACAACTACATGCAACAATGTGGATGAACCTCATAAATAATATATTGAGTGAGAGAAGCCAGACACAAACAAAAGAGTATATTGTATGACTATTTAGATGAAGTTCAAAAACTAAAATCAGGACAATAGTTACCATTGGAGGGGTGGGTACTGACCAAAAAGGGCCACAAGGTGGGACTTTTAGTATGTGGATAATGTTCTGTTTCTTGATCTGGGTGTTGATGACACAGGTGTGTTCACTTTGTGAAAAATTTTCGAACTATACAATAATGATTTATGTGCTTTTTTGTATCTGTATTATAGTTCAAAAAAGATCTTTACAATGATATTGTCTGTAAACTGGCTTAATCCCAACTTTTACTAAGATTGCTTCTTTGTTCTCTTCGAAGGTGCCAATGTGAATAGGGCTACAGCCAACAATGATCACACAGTGGTGTCGCTGGCGTGTGCAGGAGGCCACCTGGCCGTGGTTGAATTGCTCTTGGCTCACGGGGCTGACCCTACTCATCGACTCAAGGTATTCCACTTTAAAATAAGTGGATAAATAAATAATATGTGTACATTACTATTAAAGTATGTTAAGAAAGCACTTCTTAATTATTCTTAAATGTTTGAGTTCCTGCTCTGGGTAATAGGCACAGTTGTGAATTTGACCAGTTGCAAGTTCAGTTTATATAAACATCTTTGCTTCATTTTATCATTCAGAATTGTCTTAATTCCAAATTGCTACTTTGATGGCATATTCTTTTTCAATATTACCCCCGAATTGCTCTCCATAATGTAGGTTATAATTTATAGTTATCTCTGAAGTACCCGAGGTCTTTTCAGTCTTACTTGATATTTATATTTTGAATATCTGCTATGATAGCTGAAGAAGTTAATATACTTTCTGTAAATATTTTTTCCTGGATTTCATGCCCTATTCTTTTGCATTCCTATATTTCTGTTTTAGTAAGTTTTTCATTCTACTTTTAGAATCTAGTTCTTCCCCAAACACATCCTTCAGGCCAAAAGCTTTAATTAAATAGGTGTTCTCTAATACAATATATGTTTGTCTGATTTCTTAGTATTTAATATTCATTACTGTTTAATAGAGTTTTTTTTTCTTCTTTTTTTAAAGATTTTATTTATTTATTTTTAGAGAGAGGAGAAGGGAGGGAGAAAGAGCAATGTATGGTTGCCTCTCACATGGCCCTCACTGGGGACCTGGCCCGCAACCCAGGCATGTGCCCCAACTGGGAATCGAACCTGGACCTTCTGGTTCCCAGCCCGCGCTCAATCCACTGAGCTACACCAGCCAGGCTGTTTAATAGAGTTTTGAGTTTTGATTTTATATGAGTTGCTAAGAAACTCAAATATGTATAGTAATCATATAGGAAGAAATTTACAAATAATTATGGTGTCAATTTTTCTCAGGATGGCTCAACAATGCTCATTGAAGCTGCAAAAGGTGGCCATACTAATGTTGTTTCTTATCTGTTGGATTATCCAAACAACATTCTGTCAGTTCCTACTGCAGATGTATCTCTGCTCACTCCACCTTCTCAAGATCAATCTCAGGTAATGTAAAACTGAACTTCCTTGTAAATATAACTGTTCTTGCAAATTGGGAACTTTTGTTTATAATTTGTTTTTAGTAAAATTGTTTTGTTCTCTTTTCTATTACATACTGAGATAAACATGATCAGAAATTAGCTAAGGTTTATTTTCTTCAAAACATGGAAATTTTTTATCTTATTTACTAAATATAGTGGGTGGTTTTTTTTTTGAAGATTTTATTTATTTTATTTTTAGACAGAAGGGGATGGAGGGAGAAAGAGAGGCAGAGAAACATCAATGTGTGGTTGCCTCTCACATGGCCCTCACTGAGGACCTGGCCTGCAACCCAGGCATGTGCCCTGACTTGGAATTGAACCGGTGACCCTTTGGTTCGCAGCCCATGCTCAATCCACTGAGCTACACCAGCCAGGGCATAAATAGAGTGTTTTTTTTTAATAGCAATACCAAATACAAATATAAATATTGCAAGTTGTCATCTTACTACAGCTAGTTCTTCAGGGTTTTTCTTTAACTTTTTATTTATTGATTTAGAGAGAAGAGAGAGAGTGATAGAGAAACACTGATTTGTTGTTCCACTTATTTATGCATCCATTTGTTGGTTTTTGTATGTGTCTTAACCAAGAATCAAACCTGCAACCTTGGCGTATTGGGACAATGCTCTGAGCAACTGAGCTACCCAGCTAGGGCTAGGGTAGTTTGTTTTTTAATGAATGCATTAAGCATAATTTTGAACTAAGAAAAAGTTTTTCCCTTAATACCTTCTAAGACACTGTTATTTATCCTAGAGATAACTACTTTGTCAACCAGCAAAGTATAGTTAACCAGGATATATGCACCAAAAGTTCATTAAGTTATTTTTTAAACCTACCTAAAAATATGGAGAATAGTGACAGTATACTAAGCATATAGAGTTCAGTAATATCATAAGTTCTTGTCTACAAAATTATCCTGAGAACTGCTAATATACCCCAATTCAGGAAATTATATGAATATTTTTTCTTTTGACCCATGTGGAATTTGAACAAGGGTAAATTGGACAGTGAATATGTGACTTGTACTCAGCTATAATTGGAGTTAGCAAGGCTTTCTTCTTAGCAAGAAAGTATTATTAATTCCATTTAGCTTAAATCATTCACTACTTGTAGATTGCTTGAATTTGACCAGTCAGTATTCTCAGAAATTATTCCTTAGTGGAGGATTTTTTTTTTAAGAAACAAAAAAGTTAATTTGGTGGTTTGAAGAAAATCTCTAAAACAGGATCTCTGTTTAATCTGTGGGCCTTTGTTTTACTCTTGGTCTGAGATTATTTTTTCTGAGTTGACTTTTTAGGTTCCACGTGTACCAGTGCATACGCTTGCCATGGTTGTCCCTCCCCAAGAGCCTGACAGAACTTCACAGGAGAACTCCCCTGCCCTTTTAGGAGTACAGAAAGGTTAGTTGTTTGAGTTATTTTTCTTAAAATGGGTATTTACTACCTCATTAGTGAATTCATAATCCCATGATTAATTGAGGTAGGTAATTCTGAAAATGCTGATAGTTCTTACGGACTGTTTAAAATAGAAAGACATTAAATACTAGGAAAAATGACTTTTTGTTTTCCTATTAACATACTGCTAGGTGTAGTTTTCATCTAGCAAAGGTGGAAATACTGAAGAAGCAAACCAAGTTACTGATTAAAGTAGTGAAAATTCATCAGACATTAATTTCTCATTTGACAATTCTTTAGCTAAGGAGAAGTATAATATGAAGAATGAAAACGTATTGTTGTCTAATTAAGTCTTAGTAACACTGACTCAATTCAATGAGTGAGAAGTTTAAAAATTCCTAAATTTAGTTTCTTTCACATAATGCAGAACATAGTGGATTAAATCTGTCAGTATGTGAACCCAAACAAATAACTATCAAAAAGTATATAAATAACATCCAAGTGCATATTAAGAAGTGTACACTATATAAAGGACTCAAGTTCATGAGCTCTGATAATTTTTTCTCTTTTCACTGTAGATGTAAAAAGTACCTTCACTTGATCATCATGTATAGTTATGTCTGAGTTCTCTGAAACAAGAAAATAGGTACTTTGTAAATGACATGAGAACAGATTCATGAGCATATTTCATTCAGTATATGATATTCAAGTCCTAGATTTTTGAAATCACAATGAAGTGTGTTAGTATGTATCAGTATCTTTAAAACTGTGCTTTAAGAAAAGTTGGTCAAGGCTAATTTTTACAGCAGCAAACAGAAGCTTCTTCGAAATTATGTCAAGTTTAGTAATTTAGAGTATTGAGGGCCTCATGAAGGATTACTTCATTTCTAAACTATTAATTTCAGAGATAAAATGTCTAGTTTCTCTGACTTACGCTAATTCTAGCAGCTTTCCATTGGACACATAGCTATTCAAACTTTTCAGAAAATGAAGGCTGCCATTTGTAATCTTAACAAATAAAAAACAAATTAAGCATGTACTTGTTAAGCAATCTGAGCATCATAACTAACTGACAGCTTTTAGGAAAATATTGAAACTTAAGTGCCTTTGTTTCTGTTGTTTCTTGTTTGGATAAACCCTGTAGAGGGCTGTACTAACTTTAGCTAGAGAAATTTAGTACTTTAAAAATATATATTATTAACACGGACCACAAAATAACCAAGAGATAAGCTAGGAAAGATATGAAGTATGTGTAGAGAGGAAGTAAAACATTTTAAACTTAAATTTAATATGTAAGTAAACTGAAATGTTTGGGTAGTGATTTTTTTAATTGATACTCAAGTGAGTAATCATTTTTGCATATTGAGATACCTACCCTCTTATACAGAGTATCTGCTTCTTCACTTTGTTTTATTACTTAATAATATAAAAATGAACTACCTTTTAAGGCACCTAAAATTTTTGCTAAATTATTAGGGAAGGAAAAAAGTTAGCATTCTACATAGACACTGGGGCACTTGCTATTGCCAGCTGCCAAGCGATTGCCAACCTAATATTTATGCAGGATAAAACTGATAACACGTTGTGTTAAGATGTAATGTTAGGATAACTCATGTGCATCTTAGAATGTCGCATCAGTATGAATTAGGAAAAACCAGTTGATATGAAAGTGCACGCTGAATCTACCGATAGAAAAACCTATCTTAAATTATTAAAGATATGTTATTATATTTTTCTCCTTAAGGTGGCTTTTTCTCTAAAACTTCTCATTTGTGTCTCTAGAGAAGTTCCTTTGAGCGATGAAGTCATGTTTGACCCTTTTGTTTCTCCTGAGGTTATATGGTGCATCAGTGCTGCATACGTGCTTAGGGATAAGGGAAGGGTTCCTATTCTCTAAGACTCTTATTTTCCTCTTCTAGCAATCATCTTTTCAAGTTCTTACAACATTTTATTCCTGTGTGTTTTAAATAAATCTTATTAAACCTGTATCCTTTTAAAACATATTCATGCCCTTAGATCTTACCCTGGTGTTTTCTATATATCCTACTTACATATTCTTTTCTTTTATGAACCATGTGCACCGTTTGTCTAGCTCCATCCATCTTGACCCCTGTTCTCCTGATTTAGGCAACCAATCTCACATATCTGTTATTGATTTTCAAGGATTTGCAGTTCTAGGTGGCATCTGACAGAGCTCAGAATCACCCCTATAAACAAAATGTGAAACTAGGTGAGAGTGATAATGCTCAGTTTTCCAGCATTATTTAGCTTTATTATATATAGTTGTGAATATTCAAATGGGAAAGGATTTATAAGTAATATCAACCCTTTGCCTACCAAAACCAATTTTTAAAATAAATTTGTTGATTGAAGCCATTTGTTGCATCTAACTTATTTGTTGTAACTTGTTCTACAGAGATTCTAAAAGAGAGGACTCAATTATCCTATGCAGATTCACAGTTTAGAATTTAATCTGTTACAAAGCATTTAACTGATATCAGGATAAAAGAAAAACCCTACATCTTCTGTGTGCACCTCAAGTCCTCTTGAGGAGTAATTTCTTTGCTCTGAACTCCTGCAGCACTTTATTGGATCTTCCTTCTGGCTCTGATCACTCCTACACTACCCCTCGCCTTTGGACCTCAGGCAAAGAAGGTTGAGTTAATCATACTCAGTTCCTGGTGCTTTGACATCGTGGCTCCTCTCTTGTTTTACTTACTCCCTTTTATTCTTCTTCACATTCATTCTGTTTTGTTTGATATGCAGATTATTTTATTTTTACAAATTCTGCTGTGGGTATTTTTAATTTACATAAATGGTATTGTGCTGTGACCCCACGTTGTTTTCACTTTTTTCACTAAACACTATTTTTAAGATCTAGTTATATGTCTACCTCTATAGACTGTTCCTGACCATAGCAGTGCTTCACCCTGAATATCCTCCAGGTTTTACCTGTCCTTTCTCTCAGTGATGGGTACCCAGTTGCCCCTCACTTCTCACCACCACAGATGATGCTGTGATGAAAATCCTGGTTCGCTCCCCTTTTGGATCTGTGTGCAGATTTCTTTGGGATTAATTTAGGAGTAGAATTGCCTGTCATAGGAATGCATAATGTTTATCTGACAGTACTATATACAAATTTGCTCTCTAGAATGGCTACAGAGCAGTTTATACTTCCACCAGCAATGCATAAGTATTCCTATGTGCCCCCATCTCCATGCCTGCCAGTCCTTGGATTTATCCTTATATTTGGACTTGTACATCTTTTATCTCCTCTTTTAGACTGTAAGCTCCTCATGGGCAGGGTTTATATTGTTTATCTTTGTATGGTCCACTGTGCCTTGCTTGTACTAGATGTTCCAATATTTGTTGGATAAACTAATGGATGCCAGGCTAAGAATATAGATTACTCTGAAGACAGAAGAAAATTATTAAAAATTTTTAAGAATGAGACATTGTAATTAAAGAAAATGTTTTTTAAAAAATTAATCAAAAAATAGTATTCTAGAATGATGGGGGAAAAATTGAAAACAAATATAAATGTAAAGTAAGTATTAAATTAACACGCCACTTTATATCCCAGAATGAATAGGTAACATGAAAAGTTCTCATGCTTTTATATCAAATTATTAAAAGTATATAGAAAAAATATATGTACAGTGAATTAAATTGATTATTCTTACGGAAATTTTACTACTGATATTCTCTCGTTTAATAGATTTCCATTATATAATCATGCTTACATGGATTACATATACCCAAATTTAATGATGTCTTTTAACATATAACTGCTTATAGTAGAAGGCACAAGGTTGAATTAATCTCCTAGCTTAAAACACAGATGCTCTGTCTTTGGACACTCTTGGTTAACCTCACTGTGTTAAAGATCTATAGCATGCCCTGTTACTGTGGGAAATTTTGAGACAGATATTTAGACATAAAGGGGGAAAAAGAGTCAATTCTAGGCCAATGGCTTTCATTTTTTACAGTAAACACAGTAAGTATATTGAAACCCAGGACATAATATACATCTGCTTATCCAAATACAAGTTCCATTAGATAATAGATACTCTACTACATTTTATGTGCTGTGTTATTTTCTATACTACTTCACTAACCTTTTTTTCTCTCTCTGTTGAAGACCCAGTTGGGAATGCTGTTTCAAAAAATCACTCTTTAAAAAAAATTATTCTAGTAAGGTGCTATATAGTGATATAAGAAAGCAAAGGAATCACAGGCCAAAGTTTCTATTTGATTAGACAAAACCAAGTTAAGAAAATATGAAACCAAATCTAGATCCATCTGTGTATCATGCATTTTGTCCTTTGGCCATTATTTTTCTATTGCACAATATATTATTATTTTAGACACAAAATGATTGGTAGAATTAACTCATTTCAGTAGTAAACCAAGTATTTGGCAAGTACATGTTCACCTCATTCCCTCACTGCCCCTAAAAAATCAAAGGCCACATCCTAAGCTCTCTCTATATTATGGTTTCCTATTACAATTTTTTTTACTTTTATTAATGGAAGAAAAGTAAAAGATCAGAAAGTAGACTAGAAATCAAACCTAAAACATGAGTTGGTGACTTTTCCTGAATTCCTAGAAAGTACTTTACAATGTTATTCAGTGTTACCAATGAACATGTTTATTTTTTAATATGTGACAGTGGGAGGTGTTGGAAGGAGACGGAACTCTTATTTTCTCAGATCTTATATATTGCTATCTTCCTACTAATTGAAAATTTGTTGCTAAAAGGACACTCATCACATTCTCTACTTTTCCCAGAATTGCAAGTGTTGCTCCTGTGAATGATTAAGTTACATTATTTATTTATTGCCAACCTGCTTTACTCTTAATGTTGTTATAGCTTGTATTAGTGCTTTGATGTGTATCCAGGCAATCCCACTGACTCCATGGTCACAGATCCTCAGGCATTAACTCTTTGGGGAAGAACTTCTTCCTGTTCATTACTCGCACCATCCTTTGTTTTTACTGCTACATATATTCTAGGCTTATAGTTTCTATATTCAGTTAACTTACTTTTAATATCTTGCATTATAAACTTCTTGCATCTCATTTGTTAACAAGAAAGGGCCATTCCTCTCTGTTACTGTCCTCAAAATTCTAGTCTTATTTTGGATCATCTTATTATTTATAAGATTTTTAATTTGTAAACACCCAAATATATCCATATAATTACCCATCTGGTTAGTATTGTACTCTCACATGGATTTCCTTAATTTTATATACAAATTACATAGCAACTATATAAGGGTGTTTTGAAACAGTTTCTTGTGGAAAAACTATTAAACTTTTTCAGTAATAAAAGATGTTGCAGATATTTGAGATGGCTGCAGTTTTAAGATCTCCTGTTCTAGCAAAAAAGCAGTTGAATGTCTGATATTGTTCTTCAATGGTTTTGTCACCCTCTTTCAGTTCAGTATGTTTTAACATTTAATGGGGGCTTTTTTCTTCTGAACTTGAGAATCACTTTGAATGCATTGAATGATCTATTTTTTTAATTTTTAACTATGTTATTAATATCGATTGACTACAATCCAAAAGAGTAGACAACGGTTTTTTACCCAGTTCTTTTTAAAAAGATCTTCATTGTTGTTTAATTAATTTTTTTTTTTAAAGATTTTATTTTTTTTATTTTCAGAGAGAGGAGAAGGGAGGGAGAAAGAGCAATGTATGGTTGCCTCTCACATGGTCCTCACCGGGGACCTGGCCCGCAACCCAGGCATGTGCCCCAACTGGGAATCGAACCGGGACCCTCTGGTTCCCAGCCCGCGCTCAATCCACTGAGCTACACCAGCCGGGCTTGTTTAATTAATTTTTTAAAAAAGATTTTCTTTATTTATTTTTAGAGAGAGGGAAAGGAAAGGAGAAAGATAAGGAGAAAAACATCAATGTTTGGTTGCCTCTCATGTGCCCCCTATTGGGGACCTGGTCTACAACACAGGCATGTGCCCTGACTGGGAATCGAACCAGCAACCCTTTTTTGCAGGCTGGCACTCAATCCACTGAGTCACACCAGCCAGAGATTGTTGTTTAATTTAAATACCATAAAGTTCACTCATTTAAAGTGTACAATGCAATGACTTTTAATAAATTTACAGAGTTGTGCAACCATCACTACCATCTAATTTTAGAATATTTCTATTCACTCCAAAAGATCTCTCAGGCTTTTGATAATCAGTCTTCATTCTCACCGCTATATCTCCTGGCAACTACTACCTTCCTTTCTGTCTCTATAGATTTGATATAAATGAAGTTGCACAATATATGGCCTTTTGTGTCTGTCTTCCTTCACTTAGCATAGTGATTTTCAACCTTTTTCATTGCGTGACACACATAAACAAATTAAAATTGTGCAGTACACAAAAAAATACATTTTTTGCCAATCTGACAGAAAAAAATAGGTGTATTTTTGATTCATTCACACCAGACAGCTATTGCGTTGGCTGTTGTCATTTTTTTATTTGACAATCTAAGTGAAAAGAGGTCAGTACCCCTGACTAAATAATCAGGTATTGCATGCATGTTTTAAAAATTCTTTTGGCACTCTAGTGTATCACGACACGCCTGTTGAATGTCCCTGACTCAGCATGCTGTTTTCAGAGTTCATCCTTGTTGTAGGATATATCAGTAATTTGTTCCTTTTTTATTCTGAATATTCCCAATTCTTCCTAAACAAGAAGTTTCAGCCTTGAATTAAAGTGGTTATTATATACTCCACTCTATGTCTAGATGTTTGGATTGTTAATATTGATCATTTTTTTGTCATGAGGGATGTAACTTAAGTGTGATTCAAAACCTTTACATAATATGCATTTACTTTATTTTTAACATAAATTTTCAAAATGAGTAGTTTTACATGGGAAATCTGATTTTCTAGGTAACATTCTTTTTTCTCTCATAGACTTTTACATGAAGAGTTTATTTAAACTTAGAATAATTGTCCTTTTTAATATTAGTGTTCAGGTACAGAAGTGTTAAAGATATAATGGAAAATTTCAGAAGAATGTCTTGAGAAAACTGATTTCACATTATATTTTAATATCTTAAGACAAGGTTTTTTGGCAGTTTGAAAAACACTTTATTTTTCTCTACAAGTTATAGTTTCATGTAGTGATCTTGCACAATTAATATTGTGCAAAGGACAATTGGGCAGTTAAGCTAACATTAATAGTATCTTAACACTATTTTGATATTGCTTTAGATTTGATGTTCTTTAAAAGTCTAGATAAATAAGCAGAATTTTGAGATTCTTTCCTCTCAGATTTTCTTTTCTCCCTGTCCTGTCTTAATTTCCAAAATCCTCCTATCTTAAAGATTAATATTTTTTATTTAAAAAAATCACATTTTTTGAATAAGAAACTTCCCAGTTTGTACTGTTAAGTAGATGACTATAGTCTGTAATCTACCTACCACTATGTGACTCTTTGAACATTCATTCTATAGCATTAGTTATAAGGGTTTGGGGAGGGAGGTCCATGTGTGTGGGAGGGGGAGCTGATTTTTTTTTTTTTTAGCATGGCACTTTTTCAAACATTTTTCATGTGCTTAGGTACATCCAAGCAGAAGTCCAGTTCCCTGCAGGTAGCAGATCAGGACGTACTGCCACCTTTTCACCCATACCAGCCTTTGGAGTGCATAGTAGAGGAGACTGAAGGCAAGCTGAATGAACTGGGACAAAGAATTAGTGCTATTGAAAAAGCACAGCTTAAGTCATTGGAGTTAATTCAAGGTGAACCTCTGAACAAAGATAAGATAGAAGAACTTAAAAAGAACAGAGAAGAGCAAGTCCAGAAGAAGAAGAAAATACTGAAAGAGCTGCAGAAAGTGGAAAGGCAGTTGCAGATGAAAACACAACAGCAATTTACCAAAGAATACTTGGAAACCAAAGGTCAGAAAGACACAATATCTCTACACCAGCAGTGCTCTCATAGAGGAGTCTTCCCAGAAGGGGAAGGAGATGGTAGTCTCCTAGAGGATCACTTTTCAGAGTTACCTCAGGTTAACACAATCTTATTTAAAGATAATGATGTTGATGATGAGCAACAGTCTCCACCATCGGCAGAACAAATTGATTTTGTCCCAGTCCAGCCTTTATCATCTCCGCAGTGTAACTTTTCCAGTGACTTAGGTTCTAATGGGACAAATTCTCTTGAACTTCAGAAAGTATCAGGTAATCATCAGATTATAGGACAGCCTCAGATTGCTATTACTGGACATGATCAGGGGCTGTTAGTTCAAGAACCAGATGGACTAATGGTTGCAACTCCAGCCCAGACGCTTACCGACACTCTTGATGACCTGATAGCAGGTGGGTTAAGAAATATATCTGTAATAATTTTCTTTGATCTGTGTGCTCAACCTCTTTACATGACCCTCCAAAAACACCAACTTTGTACTTTTCCATTTTAGAACTATCTTTGTAACATAATTTCTTGAGGTGTTTTGGAAGTGAATTTAACTAAGCTCAACAGCACTAACACACCAAAGTGTGTTTGCCCTCTTCTGTTTTGTTACTTGCAAAGGCAAAGGAATAAAGTTGCCATGGTCCTTTATGTTAGACCTTTGGTATCAAAACCACCGTGTGTTGTGTCTTGGTTAGGAGATCTCAAAGTAGAATTTCTGTTGTGTCTTCGAGATACTCACATAAGATAAATTTTCCCACTAGTGATTTTGATGTTTGGAAATCAGAATTCTAAATCGTATTGCTTTTTCTTTATTTATAATTTTATTAGATCAATTTAAATATTTTTAATTAAACGGGATGTTCAGAGAAAACTGTAAGCATTCCATGTTGATACGGTATTTGTGGTTACGATATTTAAAGTTTATTGTCAACTTGATGATTTGGAGATTGGTATTTTCATATTAACTGTCTTGATGAGAGCACACAGACAGATATAAACACGCGCACACACACACACACACAAGGGCCTGGTAACATTAAAGTATATGTTTCTGGTTTTCTTTTCTTTCTTTTTTTTTTTTTTTTGGTGGAATATTACAACTAGATATGAATTGAGGTGCACAAGTTTACTTTCCCTTTCATTGTCCTTGCAGCAGTGGGAAAACAGTGCAATTAATCATTTACCTTCCTAAAGATGGCTGGTGAATGTATCACCTCCATGAGAGCCCAGTTCAGAAATGCAGCCAGATGGCTGTTGACAGTGGATGAAGACCAAGAACTAAGATGTAGCTGGAGTGATATTCAAAGGCAGGCCAGTCCTCTGTCTCTTGATTGCAACATTTTTTTTCTTACTGTTGTCTGTTTCTTCTTGTCATATTCTCCTCCCCTCCTCCCAACCCAAATATGCTATCCCAGTTTCCTTTCTTTTGTGAGCCTTTAGTCTTCCTAATCTTTACTGAATCTTTAAGAATGTGGAATTAAATTACTTAAATCAGGAATTTTATTGGGCATGTGTGTGACTTCCAATGGTTACAGAATTATAATAGAGCCTGTGGGCTCCTCTGGTATATAATAGGTATCACTGTACAAAGGAGCAGTATCTTAACTTTTGTAAAGAAAATAAAAATGCTGGGAAATGTTTTCAGGAGTTAAGAGTCTTTAATTTGGGTTTTTATATATTCAGCCCACAACCACTTAACTCAAATTAGCTTTGAGAGTTGTTATAAATTATCAATAAACTCTTATAGTTTGTTTATAGTTCTAATTTCTAATCTGGGTAAAAGCAGATATTGGAGTATGAACTATGATTATGAATAATAATGAAACTGGTGATCTGAAAGTAATCTTTAAGACATAGGGTTCTATAAATAGCATTATAGTGCTCCTAATTAAATACTCAGTTATGAAACCCACATTACTATCGATCTAGTTTTGTTGTAACTCAGGATCTGTTTTTTGTTTGTTTTTTTTAAAGAGTGTGTAAACAGCCCTGGCTGGTGTAGCTCAGTGGATTGAGCGCGGGCTGGGAACCAGAGGGTCCCGGTTCGATTCCCAGTCAGGGCACATGCCTGGGTTGCGGGCCAGGTCCCCATGAGGGCCATGTGAGAGGCAACCATACATTGCTGTTTCTCTCCCTCTCTCCCCCTATCTCTAAAAATAAAAATAAAATCTTAAAAAAAAATAATAAATAAAAAATAAAATAAAGAGTGTGTAAACAGCTCTAAAGGTAACTTGTAGATAAGAACTTTATGGTAGCGTTAATAGATGGTCGGACGGTTCTTTTAGGGGAGGTCAAATTTTATTTCACTGAAATATTTGTTAAATTGATATGGTCTTTTACAAAGTTAACATGAAACTTCAAAAAGCTGATAATAGAGAACATCTTTTAATTATATTATAATATTAATATAAACTAATAAAATTTAATTTCTGTTAGACTTTAATATCTAGTGATAGTCGACCTACCATATTATACAGTATTCTTTTATTAATAAGCCTTAATTTGTAAATCAGCCAATATAAAAATTCTGTTCATATAAAAAAATTCCATTGTCTAAATTAAATCTAGTTCTCATGCCTTGTATTTAATAAAGGAGAGAATACTATACATCTTACAGTTATACTTTAGAGGATATTCATTTGTGATAGCAATAAATTTACTCTTCAAATATAGGAGTATGTTTTACTATATTCTATTTTCAAAATTTGTCATGATAATGAGTTGGTAATTACATAATTTATTAATGTCATGACTTGACTAGCTAACTTAGCCTTTTAGTATATAATCTTATTTGTGTCATACTTGATTTAGTCCCAGACAAAATATATGTAAATTCTTGATTGGGAGCTTAGTTCCTCAAGTCCCTTTCTTCGGAAAGTGTTGGGCTTTTAAAAAGACTTTAGCATAATTAATTGTAAGTGACTCTCATTTCAAATGTCTAGAACTGAGGCCTGGAAATTTAAAGCAACTTAAAGAAATTCAAAATAGCTTTGACCATTGAGCAGTTCTAGAAACATCTAGTAAAAATTTTACTATTACTATATAAAGAATGTTGGCTAAAAATCAACTACTATCAATTATTCACATTTAACTGAGCACTTACCATGCTCCAAACCCTGTGCCAAATGCCTATATACATTGTCTCATGGGCTGTTTATAATAATCCTATGAAACAAGTACTTTTTCTACCTGTTTTTCTGTTAAAGAACTGAGGCTGATGGAAATTAAGTTGCTAGTAAGTAACAAGAGTCAAAGTCAGTTCAGCCAGGTGTAAAACCTTGGATGTAATATGCGTGCATCTGATTCTACTTGAAGTTCTGAATGTCTTAAAGGTATTATTTCCTCAAACTTCTAAGTTATAATAAGTAAAACCCTTATTTTTATATTAAGATTTGATGTGCATGTAAGATTTAATGTAGTTTTGTGTCTTTAGCACGTTGTTATGGCTTTTGGCACCTAAATAGGCTCTCTTACAACAAATTCTAGTTCAAAAGTATTTTGCTTTAAATAATCCTGTGGCAGTCAATGTGATTTAAGAATAAAGGAGTAATTAGGAAACCCTTGTTTTAGAGGGCATTTACAATAAAATACCCTTAAATAATTTCCTCTAATAGAGATTAATATTTATATAGTTTTATTTAGATAAAAGTAATAGTTATTATATAAGACAGATTATAATGAATTAATTTATTAAAACTTTTTACAACAACATAGTTTATGTATACCTACTATCTAGGATTTTTATATAATAAGGTTTATTATTATCTTCTATATTGCCTACAAAACTTAAATTTCATAAAGAATTAAGTAGAATATTTAGTTCTTTCATCACCCCTTTTTGGAATGCTGCATGAGTCTAATTTGAATTACATGCTGACTTTCGATAGGGATTTTAGTCATTTTCAAAGACATTTTGTTCAGATGTAGGGAACAATTTAAGACTTAGGAAAATGTCATAGTCCTGGTATAATTTTATCTTAATAAAACCTTTATTCCACATGTACTTTTAAATCTTTGCTACTTTTTAGTTTTATCTTTTTAACTTTTTGTATGCAATTAATCCTATTAGAGTCATTTCTATGGAATGTTTCTGACTGTCGTTATTACAAGGAGGAAAAAATATTTCTAGGAATGTTGTAGAAAATGTACAATAATTGATATAACACATTTCTGGTAATAGAATTTTTAAATGCACAAAAGTATTTTTTAAAAGTCAACTCTGTAAGGAAGTCTTTTATATCATCACATTTTGGCATGGCACTCTAGTCAACTATTGAAAAGATTTTAAATATCTGTTTTTCATATAACAAAGAGATAAACATGAATAAACAAAATTAATAATGAGAGAAAAATAGTTCTTCAGTAAAGTATATGTTAATAATTATGAGAACATTGTAAAAGTCTTATTATAAAGATGCTATAAGTCAATCTTTAGTATCTTGTTCACTGAAGCTATTTTCCAAATATATCAGCTATTTTGAGGATGTGTAACAAATACCTGCTTTTAATTCATTAAATGACAAAAAATTTTAAAGTTTTTTTCCATGTGCATGTTCTTATAGGTGAACCAAATATACATAATAATCATTTCTATTTCTAATGGATAGTTAAATTATGTATATTTATGTGGTGATAAGCTGTAGAAATTTATATTGCTGAAATAATTTTGTATATATTGGTGGTAGTAGGAGGACAGCTGATGTAGCAACATACCTGAACGTCTCAAAATTTGTTATTTTTAGACAGTAGTATACTAAATTGAGTTATCCACATTTGTGAATACCTTAGCAAGTAATTGGGATCCAGTCCTATCAAAATTCTAGAGAGAAGACATTCTCTAACATTTGAAATGCTTAAATTTCCCTTTAAGACCTATGTGTTTTTGATTGACTTTTAGTCTGGGTAATAGAAGTTTGTTTATTGCTGTCACTGAAACTTTGTCTTTTTTCCTATATAATTAATGATTGTATGTTTTTTTCTGAGTATTTTCCTTCTTAAGTGACTGGTAGTGTTTTTATTTTCAATATAGTGAATAATGGTTTACTGAAGGTCCAATAAAATATCTGATAATTACATTTATTAAGTACTTAGTATGTGCCAAACACTATGTTAAATGCTTTTTATAAATGATCTCACAGACAACTCACAACATCCCTCTGAGATAGGTCCTGTTTCCCTCTCTTTGAGGCAAACTTCATCTCTAATGAGATGTATGAAATATGCAGAAACATAAAGATACAATTTCAATTAACGAAGTTTTCAAACACCAGATACTGAGATTCCAAATAAAAGTTACAATGTTCATTTTAAAAATAGTTTGATTTTCAGACACTGATTGATTGTAGCAAATTTTCAAAGCAAATACTGAATTTCTTTAAAAATGCATGCTTTGTGCTACTTATGTGAGAAATATTCTAACTTGCTCTTTCCCGTCTGATTTTTTGCATTGTTTTCAGGATACTTTTATCTAATTGCCTTTAACAGATTAAGATATAAAATTCTTTAATATTTTAATTGCAAACTATTTTCTTTCTATTGATAATGTGAAAGGCTACTATTTGTTATATTGCACTCAAGAACAGGCACTGAACTAAGTATTTTGTCTACATTCTTCTGAATAGTCTTTCCAACAGCCTTACAAGGCAGGTACTAGTTACTATGCCCATTTTACACATAAGGAAAATTGATACTCCAAGAGGCTTGATTTCTTGCCCAAGAGTAGAAAGTCAGTAGTGGAATTTGAATATAGGTCCATCTTAACTCCAAAGCTTGGGACTTTACTACTACATTATATTGCTGATACAGGATATTATGTTTTCTGTATTTTTTGTATATGAATGACTTTATTCTGTTTAGTAGAACTCAGGAATATGAATATTGTTTTTCAGCCGTGAGTAGCAGAGTGCCCACTGGTCCAAACACTTCCTCTCAGACCACAGAATGTCTTACATCTGAACCCTGTTCACAGTCTGCAAGCAATGTGGCTTCCCAGTCATTGCCCCCTGTGTATCCCTCAGTTGACATTGATGCACACGTGAGTGTATTGGTTTATTTAAACTTACTTTACACGTTTTAATTTTCTTTGTTTAGAAAATTGTCATTCTTTATTCATTGCAAAAATATTATTTGCTCCACAATTGATAACCCCATTATATAAAAAAATCTTATTTTTTCCCCTTCTAGACTGAGAGCAATCATGATACAGCATTAACACTAGCTTGTGCTGGTGGTCATGAAGAACTTGTATCTGTACTCATTGCACGAGATGCTAAAATCGAGCACAGAGACAAAAAAGGTAAAGAATATCAGTTGAAAATAAAGTCCAAGTGTAGTCACTCTCAATAAGTAGTTCCTTGACTATCTCAGTAAAAAGATGGGTAAGCATATTTCAATTATGAATTCCAGATTTGTTCATCTACAGAGCCAAATTATTCTCCAAAAATTAGACTGTAGATCATCAGTGAAGTACAGCAAGTGTGTGGTTGCCTTTCTCTTTAATCCAAAAGTCGAGCATGCAGAGGTATCAAAGTTCATTATGAGTATAAACTTTAATAGTTTTCTTTCACTTAGCATTTCCCTTCTATCAGATGTTTATGCATTTTCGTAACTAACAAACTAGGGTTTAGAGCAGTTTTATGTTAAATGGTTATAAGCATCTGCCCTAAAGACTTTTTTCTACTAAAACAATAAAAAAATGAAAAACAATAGCTTAATAAGTAAAAACCACACATTTGTTTGAGATTTTTGTTGTCTGATTTAGGTTTTACACCACTGATCTTGGCAGCGACAGCAGGGCATGTTGGAGTTGTTGAAATCCTTTTGGATAAAGGTGGAGATATAGAAGCACAATCTGAAAGAACTAAAGATACTCCACTTTCATTGGCATGTTCTGGTGGACGTCAGGAGGTGTGTTCATGTTCATTTTCATTCTGTAAATATTTTGCTTGTATTTTAAATATGCATATGATAAATGAACCACAGTTCTAACAAAGGAAATGCAAATTCATTACTCAACAATTGACAAATAGAAAGAGTAACATCTTGTAATTTCAGTATAATTGGGATTTCAAAGCTCTGTATTCCTTGATGTGAAACTGAATCCATTTCTCTAATGCTGATATTTGAATACATAAAGCCTAATTAATTGTATTGTAAGTGAACCCTTGGTGTAAACGAGACTTCTCTGTTCATATTTTACTTTGTAGGTAGTAGACTTGCTGCTGGCTCGAGGTGCAAATAAAGAACATAGGAATGTGTCTGATTATACACCACTGAGTCTAGCTGCGTCTGGAGGATATGTTAATATCATTAAGATTCTGCTTAATGCTGGGGCAGAAATTAATTCCAGGTATCTATCGCTTGTTTGTTTTCTTACTCATGATCAATAACTTACTACTTGGAATAAGTATCTTTTCCGACATATTTGGACAGATATCATTTTTAATTAAGATAGTACTAAAATTGCCCTGGCTGGTGTAGCTCAGTGGATTGAGCGCGGGCTGGGAACCAGGCAGTCCCGGTTCGATTCCCAGTCAGGGCACATGCCTGGGTTGCGGGCCAGGTCCCCAGTGGGGGCCATGTGAGAGGCAACCATACATTGCTGTTTCTCTCCCTCTCTGTCTCCCTCCCTTCCCGTCTCTCTAAAATAAATAAAATCTTAAAAAAAAAAATTAAAAAAAAAAAAAAAAGATAGTACTAAAATTGCAAGGGCCAACAGTTATTCCTGTAATGTGCTTATAAATAATCACATTATTTCAGCTAAGGTGGCTGTTTTTAAAGAGATCTCCTTCAGAAAGTACTTTGTTATCTGTAGTTGGAAATTTATAACCTCTAAATAGGAATTATGTTTTAAATTGTGAAACTTTCCTATTTCTAATTATTAATCTAAACAAATCACTCATTGGTTTCTTTTTACTGAAACATTTTCATCTTCTATGTTCTCTATACTTTTTAAAAAACAACAGGTAACATTTTAATTTTCTAATATGCACATTTCCTCTCTTAGGACTGGGAGTAAACTAGGTATTTCCCCCCTGATGTTGGCTGCAATGAATGGACATGTTCCTGCAGTGAAATTGCTGCTTGATATGGGTTCAGACATCAATGCCCAAATAGAAACCAATCGGAACACAGCTCTTACCTTGGCTTGTTTCCAAGGCCGAGCAGAAGTAGTAAGTTTGCTTTTGGACCGAAAAGCCAATGTTGAACACAGAGCAAAGGTAAGCATTTTATAACTCCTCACCTACTTCATATATATTTCTAGTAGAAAGAGAATGGCATTTCAACTCAAATTGAATGTGCTATTTTAAATTGTCACAAGTTAAACCTGATGCCTCAATGCAGGATTGGGGAATTGTGCTATAGAGTGGTCAGTGACACACTATCACCATTCATGACTTTTATTAAAGGCAGTGAAGAAAATAGAATCACTTCTGGCCAAGATGGAGGCATAGATAAGTACACTTTGCGTCCTCACACAACCAAAAGAAGGGCAGCAACAAATTTAAAAACAAAAAAAATAACCAGAACCACCAGAAAATCGAACTATATGGAAGTCCAACAACCAAGGAGTTAAAAAACAAACATTCAGACTGGTAGGAGGGGTGGAGATGGGCAGTTGGGGCAGAGAGGAACACGCAGCAATGTGGTGGCTGGAGTACTGTGTAGGCAAGGCAGTGGCTGGTGGACCAGGCAGTCCCACATTTACATGTGGATGAACCAGGAGGAACAAGTGGGGAGTGAGACAGACCACACAGCCAAGGGTTCCAGGGTGGGGAAATAAAGCCTCAAAGCCTCTGGATGTAAAAAGCTGTAGGGGTTGCGGCGTCAGGAGGAACTTTCAGCCTCACAGGAGAATTCGTTTCCCACAGGGTCCTAAAATGTACACAAACCCACATACCTGGGAATTAGCACCAGAAGGGCCCAATTTGCTTGTGGGTAGCAGGGGAAGTAACTGAAAACCAACAGACAGCCCAGCCCCAAATACAGCCGCATAGTGCTAAGACAAAGAAATATGGCTCAGATGAAAGAACAGATCAAAACTCCAGGAAAACAACTAAGTGATGAAAAGGTAGCCAACCCATCAGATGCAGAGTTCAAAACACTGGTAATCAGGATGCTCACAGGAGTGGTTAAGTATGGTCGCAAAATAGAGAAAAAAGTGAAGGCTATGAAAAGTGAAATAAAGGGTAATGCACAGGGAACCAACAGGGAAGGGAAGAAAACCGGGACTCAAATCAACAATTTGGAGCAGAAGGAAGAAATAAATGTTCAACCAGAACAGAATGAAGAAACAAGAATTTAGAAAAATGAGGAGAGGCTTAGGAACCCCCGGGACAACTTTAAACATTCCAACATCCAAATCATAGGGGTGCCAGAAGGAGAAGAAGAAGAGCAAGAAATGAAAAAGTAATTGAAGGAGAATTTGAAACTTATTGAAAAAGTAATTGAAGGAGAATTTCCCTAATCTGGCAAAGGAAATAGACTTCCAGGAAGCTCAGAGAGTCCCAAAGAAGTTGGACCCAAGGAAGCACACACTAAGGCATAACATTATTACATTACCCAAGATTAAAGATAAGGAGAGAATCTTAAAAGCAGCAAGAGAAAAGGAGACAGTTACCTACAAAGGAGTGCCCATAAGACTGCCAGCTGATTTCTCAAAAGAAACCTTGCAGGCAAGAATGGGCTGGAAAGAAGTATTTGAAGTCATGAAAGGCAAGGACATATATCCAAGATGACTCTATCCAGCAAAGCCATCATTCAGAATGGAAGGGCAGATAAAATACTTCCTAGATAAGGTCAAGGTAAAGGAGTTCATCATCACTAAACCCTTATTATATGAAATGTTAAACAGACCTGTCTAAGAAAAAGAAGGTCATCATTGCCCGGCTGGTGTAGCTCAGTGGATTGAGCGCGGGCTGGGAACCAGAGGGTCCCGGTTCGGTTCCTAGTCGGGGCACATGCCTGGGTTGCGGGCCAGGTCCCCATGAGGGCCATGTGAGAGGCAACCATACATTCCTCTTTCTCTCTCCCTTCTCCTCTCTCTGAAAATAAATAAAATCTTTAAAAGAAAAAAGAAAAAGGTCATCAAAACTATGGACAGTAAATGACAAACTCACAGCTATCAACAACTGAACCTAAAAACAAAAACACCAAACAACTAGAACAGGAATAGAATCACAGAAATGGAGATCATATGGAGGGTTATCAGCGGGGAGGGGGAGGAGGGAGAATGGGGGGAAAGGTACAGGGAATAAGAAGCATAAATGGTAGGTACAAAATAGATGGGGGGAGGTTAAGAATCGTATAGGAAATGGAGAATCCAAAGAACCTGCATGTGTGACCCATGGACATGAACTAAGGGGTGGCAGTACTGGTGGGAGGGGTGCAGGGCAGTGGTGGGGAATAAAGGGGAGGAAAAAAAATGGGACAACTGTAATGATATAATCAATAAAATACACTTTTAAAAAATAAAAATAAAAACCAAATATCATCATCATCATGACCCTTAGGAAAAAAAAAGAAAATAGAATCAGTTCTTTTTCCAACTTCAGGCTGGATTGGCTCTCTTAGTCCTCCAGTTTGCAACTTTTTTTTTTTTTAACAGATTTTATTTATTTGTTTTTAGAGAGGGGAAAGGAGGGAGAAAGAGAGGGGGAAAAACATCAATGTGCGATTGCCTCTTGTACACTCCCTACTGGGGACCTGGCCTGCAACCCAGGCATATGCCCTAGACCAGGAAAGGAACTGGTGAGCCGGTGGTTTGCAGGCCAGCACTCAATTCACTGAGCCACACCAGCCAGGCTGCAACTTTTGAATGTAGCAAGATTATTTTATATGAAGTAAGATATTTTGGAGTGGTAAGATTATTTTGTAGAGTCCCTTAATGTAGGTTTTTAAAGAACTGCTTTAATGAGGCATGCGCTTACCACTGGTAAAAAACCCAATTAAAAAATTACTGCATATGTTATAAATTTAAGACAGCTAAAGTGTAGTCTGACCATGACAGATTCTGATAATTCCTTGACTATTTAGCATTCAGAAGGTAAGAGTATGCCAGTGTTTTTATTATTATTTATTTATTGCTCAGGACTGTTGGGTACTTAGATCCCTAGAAAAACACAACTTATGTAGTATTCTTAATAATCAGACAATGGCCAATCTGATAGTCATTTCTTTTTTTTTTTTTTTTTTTTTTAATATTTTATTTATTTATTTTTTTAGACAGAGGGGAAGGGAGGGAGAAAGAGAAGGAGAGAAACAGCAATGTGTGGTTGCCTCTCACATGGCCCTCACTGGGGACCTGGCCCGCAACCCAGGCATGTGCCCCAACTGGGAATCGAACCGGGACCGCTTGGTTCCCAGCCCGTGCTCAATCCACTGAGCTACACCAGCCAGGCTGATAGTCATTTCTAATTGAAAGGGTTTGAATGAAAATTTCATATTTTCTCCCTGAACTTCATTAGTGATATTTCTTAAAATTTAATAAGTGTAGTTTTTTCTCAGACTTTTCATTGCACAAAGAAATGAGCTTTTCCTGCTATCCAGTTTATCTTTTCATATTACAGATAATCAGTGTGACCCACTTGATTATTAGAAGTCCTAGAGAAATCATATTATTTTGGAAGTGATACCAGTAGGAAGTGTCTTTTGTCAAAAATGTTGGAGACTAATGAACAAAAGACAATAAATAAAATTTATGAAGTGATCATTTCATCTGTTTTACCTAATTTGAATAGGATTGAAAGAATTTACCCTGAGTTACTTAGCAAACTGCATTCTCGATAAAGTATTTTCTAAAAAAAGTTTTCCCATTGAACATTGTGCCTTATTTAAGTTTCTTTTTATTCACTTTTAATATCTTTATTGTGTAGAGAGGTTATGGTCTCATGTGTAAATTTATAACAATATAGAAGTTACAATTATTTTTACTTGAGCATGTGTTAGTAGAAGTTAATTCATTCTAGTTTGTCTAACTAAATCTAAGAATTTTCACTTGCTTTTTGGTGAAATTTAAGGCTGTGAGTATTGCTTAGCTCTTTTATGAGAGGAAATCACAAATGGAAAACAGAAGTCAATTGTTTTAGTCTTTTAAAGATTATATTAATTTACTTGAATAATGTTTGGTTTAAACAGACTGGTCTTACCCCTTTGATGGAAGCTGCTTCTGGAGGATATGCCGAGGTTGGGAGAGTTCTCCTTGATAAAGGAGCAGATGTCAATGCACCCCCTGTGCCTTCCTCAAGAGACACTGCTTTAACAATAGCAGCGGATAAAGGTCACTACAAGTTTTGTGAGCTCCTGATTAGTAGGTGGGTAAATTTTTATATTTATATTTAGAACTTTCTGCTATCCCTTTCACAGAGCCATTAAAGTTAATAAAATTGTTCTACTTTACTGACATTTTAAAGAGCAGATTATTTGTGTGATATTTTGTAAAAGATAAAAGACAAAGAACTTAGAAGTCAGCCTCTTTTCATAGGAAACAAAGTATATTACGATCTTTTGATTTTATAGGGGAGCCCATATTGATGTTCATAACAAGAAAGGAAACACACCCCTTTGGTTGGCATCCAATGGTGGTCATTTTGATGTGGTGCAATTGCTAGTGCAAGCAGGTGCTGATGTGGATGCAGCAGATAACCGGAAAATCACACCTCTTATGTCGGCATTTCGCAAGGTAATTTGATGTGGGTGAGGAGGAATAAAATTTAATAATTTTAAAACAATTCTAAGTTAAAACCATACGAGAAAGATAAATTGACTTTGGATAATTGACTATATATCTATACACCAATCACTGCTATATATTCACTCTATTTGTGGCCAAATCTAACAGCTGTATGGTAGTGCACTACAGGCAACTTTATTATTAGATCACTTGGTGTCTAGACTAGTTTTGTTATGATGTTGTATATAAAACATGAGATTTAAGGACAAATATTATTTGTAGATGGATGTCTTCTCTACCAGAGGAGGAACAAAAATAAGTGGGCTCTTTCATAAAAATTTATTATACCATGTGTGTATATATATGAAGGTTATACACACACACACGAAGGTTCACATCTGTTGTATTTTCAAAAGCCTTCCCATTGCAATTATGGTAAACTATGAACTACTTAACATGGCTTACAAAGCCTTGCCAGATACGGCTCTTGCCAGTCTCCCCAGACCAGCCATTTATGCTACTGTTCCCCTTTACTCTGCTTCAACCACTGACCTAGAATGCACTAAATTTTAAACTGCCTCGGGGCTTTTTCTTATTGGTATTCTTTTCCCAAAATGTTCTTTCCCTTGCTTATCACCTTGCTCACTTCTACTCACTGTTTAGCTCCCATTTTAAACGTCACTTTTCAGTGAGTCCTTCTCTGACACCCAATCTAAAAAAGGTCTTTCTTCTCTTTTATAATACACTATTATTTTCCTTATCCCAATTTGTAATTATACATTCAAACACATGTTTACTTTTTTAATGCCTATCTTCTCAACTAGGCTGGAAGATCCATGAAGACCAAGATCCATGACTTTTTCACCAATGTTTATACCCAGTTGGTTAGCACAGTGCCTAACTCATAATAGCTGGTTAACTAAATAGCTACTGAATGAGAGCAGTGTAAGTTATGTGTCTTCGGAAAAAATCTTAACATATTTTCTAGACTTAATTCTTTTTTTCAATTTTTTTCTTTTAATTGAGTTGTAATTTACATATACAGTGAAATGCACAAATATAAGATTTATAGTTTAATGAGTTTTGATAAATACACATGCCCATGTAACCCACACCCCATAAAGATACGAAATACTTCCATAATTCTAGAAAATTTCATCATGCTTTTTCTCAGTTAATTCCCTGCCCGGGAGGCAACTACTTTTCTGTTTTTGTTTTTGTTAATATTAGACTAATTCTAGAGGATGTTTTAGAACCTTAATAGGAAGGGAAACTATACTAGTTTGGTTATGTTATAATAGATGTACTAGGAATTGATTACAGATTATTTAGCCTCTGATAATGACTTAGAAAGTGTTTTACAGAGTTTCAAGTCATAAGACTCAGATAAATGTGACAATCTACCTTGTTTCGTAAAGTGAGAGCCAAAATAATGCTTTGGGATCTAGAATATCCTCTTTGTTTTTAGGACTAATTTATAAAAGCTTTTCTACTTGTGGTGGGAAATGGGCATATAAATTCAGGAGAAATGTTTTTTGGTCCATACCATATATTCCTGAGCATGATGTACTTTTTCTGTTTATAAACTCAAAACTGTTTTTATTTCTGTAATTTCAATTTATAATTTATTAAACTATCTGGAAGTATATTACTATACTTTTTACTCTAAGTTTTTAAGCATATGGGCAAAATTTGAAAGGATTCTTTTGTGTATTTTTTGTTGTACTCTTTATAGGGTCATGTAAAAGTTGTTCAGTATTTGGTGAAGGAAGTCAATCAGTTCCCTTCTGATATAGAGTGCATGAGATACATAGCAACGATTACAGATAAGGTAGGTTTAATATGCTATTAAGTACATTTTTGTTTTTTGTGGAGTTTACATTCCAAATGTGCAGTTACCAACCTGTTTCTCTGTGAGACTTATCACCTGATCTTTCTATGCTTTATTTTCTCTATTTGTAAATAGAGAATGGATACTCTAGAGTAATGGATAATACTTTTGATAAATTATTCCCTTTCTTTTCTGAACCATAATTATAGTGACAGCTAAAGTGTATTATTAGCTTTGATTTAGAAGGTTTTCTAAGAACATATATAATTTTTATAAAATTGTTCCTTATTTTAATAAAAGATTGATTCATAATTAGACTCAAAGGATGGCTTGATTTGTTTTAGTGAATTTTCAATTATTTGAGCTTTAAGCCCTGGATTTTCGTATGCTAATCAACTCATTATATTTGGCCATTTAATGTTATATGTTTCTATATTGACATAATTCCATTTTTCACTATAGGAACTGTTGAAAAAATGTCACCAGTGTGTTGAGACAATTGTGAAGGCTAAAGACCAGCAGGCTGCAGAAGCAAACAAGAATGCAAGTATTCTTTTAAAGGAACTTGATCTGGAAAAGGTGAGTGAGAAAAATAATTTTCCTTATTAGAAATTGTTGGGCCCTGGCTGGTGTGGCTCAGTGCATTGAGTGCTGGCCTGCAAACCAAAGGGTCGCCGGTTAGACTCCAAGTCAAGAGCACATGCCTGGGTTGCGGGCCAAATCCCCAGTGGGGGGCGTGCAAGAGACAACCTCACATTGATGTTTTTCTCCCTCTCTTTCTCCTTCCCTTGGCCTTTCTAAAAATAAATAAATAAAATCTTAAAAAAAAAAAAGAAATTGTTGAAAATCTAGGATAAATTTGCCACTTATATGACTAATAATCAGTATCTTACAAAGGAAATGATTAATAAATTGTCAAACCACAATAATTTTTTTATTTGAACTTACTCGTAAGAAAATATTTTGAACCATAACATTGAAGGACTAGTTTTCAAGCAGATCACAATTTACCAAATGACATTACTGCCTAAGTGGTTTTAACATTAGTCTGAGAAGAAATTTAGTAAAACCTTGGAAATTATTTATTGTAAGATCTGGTCTATAAGTGGTTTATTAGATCCTCAATTAAAGACGAAGAGTCAGGTATCCGAGGAGGTGTGGTAAAATGGAAAAAGTTAAATAAACAAGACGACTGTTCTGAGACTCAGTCTGCTTACCAGGAAAGTGAGCATGTTGTTACTGAGTCCAGAATTTGTATTAAAAGAACAAACTCCATATTAGTCATTCTAGGAATGCAAGAGATGTTATTTTGTTGATTAAAGGAAGAAAAAAAGATATGATCATTTTGAGAAATGGTAAAATTTTGGAAGCAATTCTTAGTTTAAAAAATACAAAATGGCCCTGGCTGGTATGGCTCAGTAGATTGAGCACCAGCCTGCAAACCAAAGGGTCACTGGTTTGATTCCCAGTCAGGGCACATGCCTGGGTTGCAGGCCGGGTCCCCAGTGGGAAGCACACAAGAGGCAACCACACACTGATGTTTTTATCAGTCTCTTTCTCTCTCCCTCCCTTCCCCTCTCTGAAAATAAATTAATTAATTTTTTTAAAAAATACAAAGCAAGCCCTGGCTGGTGTAGCTCAGTGGATTGAGCGCGGGCTGGGAACCAAAGGGTGCCGGTTCGATTCCCGGTCGGGGCACATGCCTGGGTTGCAGGCCAGGTCCCCGTGAGGGCCATGTGAGAGGCAACCATACATTGCTGTTTCTCTCCCTCTCTGTCTTCCTCCCTTCCCCTCTCTCTAAAAATAAATAAAATCTTAAAAAAAAAAAAAATACAAAGCAAAACTTAGAAGCTAAGAACAGAAGAAAAGATTGCTACAAATCAGTGAGAAAAAAGAGAAGTTTCTCAGAATAAAAAATGAACACGCAAATGGGCAATTCACAGAAAAAGAAATACAGATGTTCAATAAAGAGAGAGAGAATGGCTAACATCATAAATAAAGAAATACACAATAAAAGAGTGATTTAAATTTTTTTACCAGACTGTCAAAGCTTAAAATTTAAAGGTCTGGTAATAGCTATTGATGGCAAAGCATATGGAGAAATTAGATTAGCACTCTAGTGTGATTTTTTAAAATGTATGGTGTAAATTAGTACAACTATTAACAGAGATGTTTTGACAAACGAATCACTTAAAACAGTGAGTACCCTTACTCCAACCATTCCACTTACAGAAATTTTACCTAAGATAGACAAATGCTCGAAGATAGGAATATGTATAAGGTCATTTATTGTTGCATTGCTTATAATAGGAGGAAAAGTATAAACCTTCAAAGTCTTATTAATTAGGGAATTGAAAAAATTTTGGTACCTTCATGAACTTGATTCCAGTTAAAATCAGAAGGAAAAAACTATCTTCATTTTTAAATAAAGTTTGAAGTTAGATGATGACTACGATCCCATCCACATACATATTTTATTGTTTAACTACCCAAGTTCATGGTCAGCAATTCTCTAAATAGCCAATTGGCTTTATGCCAACAGAGTAATGGAATGATTTCTAATTGAGTAGACAGTCTCTTTCAGTTCTCAACCCCTTTTTCATTAACACAGGGATTGGCAATTTTTTTAATAAGTTGCCATATAGTAAATATTTTAGGCTTTGCAGGCCATATGGTCTGGCTGTGGGTAACTGAAACTGCAGAAAACCCAACTGGATAAAGGAGGACTAGTGTATACTTGATACAAGTCTCTTTCCAGGTGTATGATTTGCAAAGTTTTCTCCCTTTTTATGGATTGTCTCTACTTTCTTAATGGTTCCTTTGAAGCACAAAAACTTATTTCTTATTATGTCTGGTTTATTTATTTTTTCTTTTGTTCTTTTTATAAATATGTTTGAGACTGACATTCATGGGAAGCCCCTCATCATAAAAATATAATTTAATTCTTTATTTTAAATTATTGCTTTGTTGGTGATGTATATCTACTTTATTTGCAGTCAAGAGAGGAGAGCAGAAAGCAGGCTCTTGCAGCTAAAAGAGAAAAAAGAAAAGAAAAGAGAAAAAAGAAAAAAGAGGAGCAGAAAAGGAAGCAGGAAGAAGATGAAGAAAACAAATCTAAGGAGAATTCAGAACTACCAGAAGATGAAGATGAAGAGGAGAATGATGAAGATGGTGAGAAATGACCCATCGAGTTAATGACAGAATTCCCCTGTGTTTATGAACTTTATTTTGAGTGCTTTTTTTTCTCTAATTAATTCTAATTAAGTTACTTTAATCTGAAATGGACAGTTGACTCTTATAGTAAATATTTCTAACTAGTTTACATTGTAAAGTGATGCAGAGAAACAGATAGGGGAAGACATAATTGGAGGAAGTTCAGTTTTATCATAATTTAGGTCACCCTGTAAAACATTGTGTATATCCTAAAAGCAAAATAGTGAGAGACGTTTGCCAGGTTCCTCTCTCTGCGCTCCTTCTCCATTTGGAAAGTGGTTGGGGTCCAGTTCCTCAATAAATTTTTAGCTAAGGTTCAGGCTCAAAGCTCTGCTGCACTGGGGTTTAATAATCTCAAAGAGTTGTTATTGTACAGTCTGACAGTGTTTGTGGTAGGCAAATAATCTTGCTTTATTTTGGTTATAACTCTAAAATCCTATTTGAAAAATTTCTTAAATTCAAACTCTATTGTGATTTGTGGTTAGTTCATGAGACTAGCGTTTCAGGTCTTAAGAATGTAAATGGTATTAATGTTTTATACCACTTTAGACAGCAAAATATGATATAGTGTATTTGTTCTAACAACAGTGACGATTTCTTAATTTACTAGTAAATAGTGGTGAAAGGAAAATAGGATGTAAGATGCTGAATTATTATGAAGTATTCGGTATATCTGTAATAATTTGTTTTGAGATCTGTAGCTTTCAGCGTGATTTTTACCCTTTTTGATCATTTTAGTGGAGCAAGAAGTGCCCATCGAGCCTCCTAGTGCAACCACCACCACCACGATTGGGATCTCTGCAACATCCGCGACGTTCACAAATGCGTTTGGGAAAAAAAGGGCCAATGTGGTGACAACCCCCAGCACCAATCGGAAAAATAAGAAGAACAAAACGAAAGAGACCCCTCCCACTGCACCTTTAATCATACCAGAACAAAATATATCCTTAGCACAGCAAAAGGCAGATAAAAATAAAATAAATGGAGAACCCAGAGGTGGTGGTACAGGCGGGAATAGTGACTCAGATAACTTGGACAGCGCAGATTGCAACAGCGAGAGTAGCAGCGGTGGTAAAAGCCAAGAGTTAAACTTCACTATGGATGTGAATTCCTCTGGTGGGAGATACCCCCCGCTGCTACTCAATTCCCAAGAAGAAAAAACAACGAGTACTGGCACTTCTAAAACTCAAACACGGTAAAATTTTTTGGTTTGTTAACTCGACATCCACCTGTCCTTTTTTGTAGCTGGCACAATCATTTGAAGTTTATTCTTCAAGTACAAGTTGTGTTAAACAGTTTAAGTCCACCTCATTATCTGTCTTCAGTATTCACAAGTAAAATATATCAAGCTCCTAATCATGTGCTTTTTATGAAATGAAATTACTAAAAATTTTTATGACTCCATTTTGAAGTTGAAAATATTAGCATACCTTGACCTTCACTATGTTATTTTTATTGATTATAGTACAACTTTTGGCTTCTGAAATCATTTTTATACTAAAATAGATGTTGGACTCTTTGCCCTGTTTCTTTTTTTCTGAATTATTGATAATTTGATGTGCCAAATTTTAATTTAAATATTTTAGCATAACTTTGCCCATAAAGTAACAATCTCTTGAGTTTCTAACTTAAAATTTATATTTTATTGGACTTGATATTTCTGTCTTCTCAGACTTGAAGGTGAAGTGAATCCTAATTCTTTATCAGCAAGTTACAAGTCAGTGTCATTGCCGTTAAGCTCTCCAAACATGAAGCTGAATCTGACGAGCCCTAAAAGGGGACAAAAAAGAGAAGAAGGGTGGAAAGAAGTTGTACGAAGGTCAGTAGAATTAGTCTTATTTTTTTTAACTTTCATAGACCATACATATTCTCCTCTGCAAGACGGTCACCCAGTTAATTAATGAATAATTTGAATGTAGTTACTATTTTAAACTACAGCGTCATACTAAATCCAGTGTAGGCTAAAGCAAAATTAGAAGAAATGTATAAATTTTGCATGCCTATTTTATATGAAACAAGTGTTGGCTTTAGAATAACAAAATATAGTTTATTAAAACATAAGATTTTTTAAAAAATAAGATTTACAGAAGTTTACAAACCATATAAAATGGTCACAAGCTTCTTCTTAAGAAGAAGCACCTGACAGCAAAGTAACAGTGTTATTAGTGAGGGCTATGATGTTTGTTTAATGGGTTCCATTTTGGTTCAGACAATCAAGGTTATCTATTTATAGCATTTAAATTAAGTTAGACTGGGCTAGAGAGCATATTCTGAAGAACTAGTTAGCTGTTCTTAATGCAATCAGATCACCATAACATTGGGGGAAAGGAGCCTGTAAAATTAAAACCACCTTCCTCTTCAAAAAAAGAAAGAAAGAAAAACACCCATACCCTTGCAGCTAACCCTGACAACTACGTTCATTCACACTGCCTTATACTTAAGCTATGATGGGGGAAATGAGTAAAAGCAGAGAGAGTCCACTGCTTTTAAATGGTACACACAATCCAGATGATACTTCTAGCCTCTGCTCACGCTTTACAACTGGGAAGCAAAATAAGACATAAATGCCAATGTGCATTTAATCACCAAAGGAGTGAGATATCTGGTCTTTTATTCTGTAATGTTTCCAAGACTTTGTATCCACATATGCAAACAAGAAAGGAAGAAGTGTTGGCAGGATCGGAGACATGAGACATACTTGATGATCAGATTGATTTAAGTGTTATTCATGGCATATAGCCTACTCCATGCTCTAGCTTTCAGAATATATAAATATATTCTTTTCAACTTGCCCGCATGAAGATAATACATTTTGATTATGAAATGTACTTTAGGGGCTGCCATTGGGTATTCTTCAAGTTTAAAAGTCCCTCCCTCAAAGGGGGAATCTTAGGGCCCACCAATGACCACATAAAAATAATGGGTGCTGTTCTCATCCGGTTGTGGTGGCAAACACTATGTTTCTTTGATAAGCCAACACGGTATCAGCTTCTAGTCTTCTCTCTGGTTTCACTCACCTCACACACAAGTGGAGGTGAATGAAACCTGTGAATTGCTTTTTATGTCATTCAAATCCGAGGCTTTATTCTTTATTGCTAAGTATAAGTTGTTGATATTGATAAGCTAGCCTCTGTTATTCAGTATGAAGTTTAGCAATATGGTATGCATTATTTTAATTTAGAACGAGTCAATTTGCATGGTCACTGCAGTTTAGTTGACATGTGATATTTTGGTCAAATTTGAATGCTTAGATTATAAGTGATTAAAGTACAATTGTTTTTTCCCTGGCTGGTGTGGCTCAGTGGATTGACCACCTGCCTATAAACTGAAAGGTCGCAGGTTCAGTTCCCTGTCAGGGCACATATCTGGGTTGTAGGCCAGGTCCCTAGTTGGGGGCGTGCAAGAGGCAACTAACTGATGTTTCTCTCCCTCTGTCCTTTCCTTCCCATCTTCCTAAAAAATAAATAAATAAACAAAATTTAAAAAAAAACTTTATTGAGATGTAATTGACATACCATAAACTAGATACATTAAAGTATACAATTTGTTAAGTTCCCACCCAAGAACCATCACCACAATCAAGATCATAAACATACCCATCACCATAAATGCTCTCTAATGCTCCTTTGTAGTCCCTTCTTTCCGCCTTCTTCCCGGTACCCTTCACCCCTAACCTACCTGGCACTTTAAATTTGTTTGCATTTTCTAGAATTTTACATACATAGAATCATATAGCATGTTACTCTTTTATTCTGGCTTCTTTCATTCAGCATAATTCTTTGGAGATTAGGAATGACCTTTGATTTTAAGATCTTTCTCTGAAAATAAAATCTTTAAAAATATTTTTTTTAATATAATTTTTGTTCTAGTGGCAGTATAATTTTTACCTTTGCTAAATTAAATATGACGAGGTCAGTTTTTAAGGTAAAAAACTCTAACAGTTTTCTCTTAAGATTTAAGAAATATTCTATAGATGTCCATTAACATACTTACTGAGACATCTTTTTTATGAATAAATTTACTATTCAGAGACATTTGATTTCATAAGCTCATGTGTAGTCTTCATTTCTTAGGTCAAAGAAATTGTCTGTTCCAGCCTCAGTGGTTTCCAGGATCATGGGAAGAGGAGGGTGCAATATCACCGCAATACAAGATGTTACTGGTGCCCATATTGATGTGGATAAACAAAAAGATAAGAATGGCGAGAGAATGATCACAATAAGGTAATTGTAGAAAATGTATATTGGCTAGTTCTGTATGGAAATTAAGTTTCATTAGAAGCATGTTTTCGCTAGGTATGGTAGAATCAAGAATTTTCTTTCATGGTAAAGATTACTTGGATTTTTATGTTTTGATCTTGTTTTTGTTTTTCTGTTTGTTTTCTTCCCAGGGGTGGTACAGAATCAACAAGATATGCAGTTCAACTTATCAATGCACTTATTCAAGATCCTGCTAAGGAACTGGAAGACTTGATTCCTAAAAATCATATCAGAACACCTACCAGCACCAAGTCCATTCACGCAAACTTCTCGTCTGGAGTAGGCACCACAGCAGCTTCCAGTAAAAATACATTTCCCTTGGGTGCTCCAACTCTTGTAACTTCACAAGCAACAACATTATCTACGTTCCAGCCCACTAATAAACTTAATAAGAACGTTCCAACAAATGTACGTTCTTCTTTCCCAGTTTCCCTACCCTTAGCTTATCCCCACCCTCATTTTGCCCTGCTGGCTGCTCAGACTATGCAACAGATTCGGCATCCTCGCTTACCCATGGCCCAGTTTGGAGGATCCTTTTCGCCTTCTCCTAACACTTGGGGACCATTCCCAGTGAGACCTGTGAATCCTGGCAACACAAATAGCTCTCCAAAGCATAATACCACAGGCCGGCTTCCTAACCAGAATGGAACTGTTTTACCCTCCGAATCTGCTGGACTAGCTACTGCCAGTTGTCCTATCACTGTCTCTTCGGTTGTTGCTGCCAGTCAGCAACTGTGCATGACTAACACCCGGACTCCTTCATCGGTCAGAAAGCAGCTGTTTGCCTGTGTGCCTAAGACAAGTCCTCCAGCAACAGTGATTTCTTCTGTGACAAGCACTTGTAGTTCCCTGCCTTCAGTCTCCTCTGCACCTGTCGCTAGTGGGCAAGTTCCCACCACATTTCTACCCGCAAGTACTCCTCAAGCACAGCTTTCTTCGCAGAAGATGGAGTCTTTCTCTGCCGTGCCACCCCCCAAAGAGAAAGTGTCCACACAGGACCAACCCATGGCAAACCTGTGTACCCCGTCTTCAACTGCAAATAGCTGCAATAGCTCTGCCAGTAACACCCCAGGAGCTCCAGAAACTCACCCATCCAGTAGTCCCACTCCTCCCTCCAACAACACACAGGAGGAGGCCCAGCCATCCAGTGTGTCTGATTTAAGTCCTATGTCAATGCCTTTTGCGTCTAATTCAGAGCCTGCTCCATTGACTTTGGCATCACCGAGATTGGTTGCTGCTGATAATCAGGATACCAATAATTTACCTCAATTAGCTGTACCAGCACCTCGAGTTTCTCATCGAATGCAGCCCAGAAGTTCTTTTTACTCAGTGGTACCAAATGCAACTATACACCAGGATCCCCAGTCTATTTTTGTTACAAATCCAGTTCCTTTAACACCACCTCAAGGCCCACCAGCTGCAGTGCAGCTTTCTTCTGCCATGAACATTATGAATGGTTCTCAGATGCACATTAACCCAGCAAATAAATCGTTGCCACCGACATTTGGCCCAGCCACACTTTTCAATCACTTCAGTAGTCTTTTTGATAGCAGTCAGGTGCCAGCCAACCAGGGTTGGGGAGATGGTCCGCTGTCCTCACGAGTTGCTGCAGACGCCTCTTTCACTGTCCAGTCAGCGTTCCTGAATAACTCTGTACTCGGACACTTGGAAAACGTGCTCCCTGACAACTCCAAGGCACCTGGCTTCAGACCACCTTCCCAGAGAGTTTCTACTAGTCCAGTTGGTAAGTTATTATAACTATCACTGCAGCTCAGTTTGGGGTTCTAACAGCATAATCTAATACTCCAAGATAATAATAAAATGTTCATTTTGTGCATAATATTGCATAATCTTAAATGAGAGTGTTTCATAAAGAGTAAAGACCCTTTAATGACTGCTGATTGACTAGGCAAGCCAGTAGCTGTAAGTAAGTCACTCACATATAATGAGCTGCTTTATGTTCTCTATATGATCTCTGTCCCTGTAGCAATGACCTTGTGTCAATCCATTTTCTTACAATTGGTATAAGATGAAATTAATAAAACAAGACTTAACAGGTCTTGGACCAGATGCTTCAAGGACTCCAGATTTACAGACTTTAAAATCGCAGTGATTGCTTACTTTTCTCAGATTTAAAAAGTTTGAGTTACAACGGTGTTTGGGCACCAGTGCATAATCTTCATTCTTTGTTTTCAAGTCTTGGGTGCTTGGACCGAATATTAAATGATGTTGTTTAAGAGTACTCTATGTTATTTACATTAGATGGAGCTGGTTGAAAACATCCAGTCTTCTTTGAGCTCTTTATTTGAAAAAGACCAGCTTAGATTCAGCTATTTATCCTCAAAATCAGAAATTAGCTGCTGAGGCATTATAAGAAACATATAGAAAGATATGAGGCCAGTGTTGGCTTGGAGATATTTGGAAAACAAGGATCTATTCTCTAGAATCTAAGAGCCAAATTTCACTCCAATCTGCATTATTCTGAAGAACAAATTAGAAACTGTGGCAAACCTAGAATGGGGGTAAAAATTGTTGCTACTTAGCATTTTATTTACAGTTGGAAAATTGTCCCATATACCATCCTTCCTTTTTTGCTAATTATAAGTTGATCTGTATTGTTTAAAGTGTATGAGTTTAGCCCTGGCTGGTGTGGCTCAGTATATTGAATGCCGGCCTGCGAACCAAAGGGTTGCCTGTTCAACTCCCAGTCAGGGCACTTGCCTGAGTTGCAGGCCAGGTTTCCATTAGTGGGCACATGAGAGGCAACCACACATTGATGTTTCTCTCCTCTTTCTCCCTCCCTTCCTCTCTCTAAAAATAAATAAAAATCTTCTAAAAAATAAAAATAATAAAATTTATGAGTTTATGGTTATAGTAGAGCCTTAACTTTTATTTCTGATATGCTTCCATTTTCTTGTCTTTTCAGGAAAACATAACTCTTGTATCATCTTTCAAATAGAAATATAAGGCCATCTATGGTCCAAAATATTCTCTAAGATTTTTTTTTCTTTTTTATAAATAGGTCTCTATTTTAACTTTTTTTTTTTTAAGATTTTATTTATTTATTTTTAGAGAGAGGAGAAGGGAGGGAAAAAGAGAGGGAGAAACAGCAATGTATGGTTGCCTCTCACATGGCCCTCACGGGGGACTTGGCCTGCAACCCAGGCATGTGCCCTGACCGGGAATCGAACTGGGACCCTCTGGCTCCCAGCCTGCGCTCAATCCACTGAGCTACACCAGCCAGGGCATCTATTTTAACTTTTCAATTTTGGGAAACTAATAGAGGTATTCAAAGGCCCCAGAATAAAAGAAGAGTGCATTGCCAGTGCTCACGCTGTGATAGAAGGCATTAATTCTTGACTCAGCTGGTACTAAAATGTGAATTCAGAGTACCTTAGCCAGAGTTGGACCTCAGAGCTCTCACTTCCAGTGTTTGAACCCTTTGAGGCTCACATACTACATCCCAGAAAATGCACAGAATATGTATGTCTGGGAAAAATAAAAAAGTCAAGGAAATCATCTGTCTGTTTTGGGGACTGTAATTATTCATGTCCATAACATCAAAATAATGTATTGCTGATTCAAAATAATAATAAAAAACAAGCATTAATTCTTGACTTTTCTTCTGGGGTCCAGGATTAATTAAGCTTCACCTCCTTTCTTAGCTACCTGTATGGTTTCTTTTGTTGGTGTTCTTCTCTCATGCATAGTATTTACCCCGTCCTGCCCCGCACCCCCCTCAGTTTACAGAGAAGAAATAATAATACTTAAGAAAATGAGAAAGGATATGAAAAATTGAAACCTTTAAACACTGCTAGTGGAGATGTAAAATGGTACAGCCATTTTGGAAAAAGGTTGACAATTCCTCAAAAATTTAAACAGTTACCATAGGTTCTAGTAATTCTGCTCCTAGGTATACCTAAGAGAAAATATATGTCTGCATAAAAACTTAAATATTAGTAACAACATTGTTCATAACAGCCAAAAAGTGGAAATAATCCACTGTTTCTTCACTGATGAATGGAAAAACAAAATGTGGCCTATCTATATAATAAGATACTATTTCTATTATATATAACAGATAAAATTATAATGTATTAATATAGAATACATTATTATAACTTATGTATAATAGAAAGGAAGTACTGATTTGTGTTACAACATGGATGAACTTTGAAAACACTATGCTAAGTGAAAGAAGCCAGTCACAAAAGACCACATATTGTATGATTCCAAATATATGGGATTTACAGGATAGGTAGGCAAATTTGTAAAGACAGAAGGTTTATTAGTGGTTGCTTACAGGTAGAGACGGTGGAGACTGACAGGTATTGTACACAGTTTCTTTTAGGGTAGACAAAAGTGTTCTAAAATTGATTGTGATGGTTGTACAACCCTGTGAATATATTAAAAGCCTTTGAATTATGTATTGTAAACATATGAATAAGACCTGCTTGAAAGAAGTTTTGATAAGTTTTTGTTGATAACTACTTTTTCCTGAAATGAGCACCTATAACCCTTTTCCAAGCCCTGTTCCCTTTCCCAAGTATCTTCTCCAGAGAAAGCAATAGAATTTGAGAAGACTGCTAAATTTAAACTTATGCAAACTAGATAAAAAACTTTGTCATAGTGTCTGTTGATGTTTTTGTTAGATGGCGTAGTGAAATTATCTGTAGTTTAATAGTATGCTTTTAGTTTATTAGTATGCTTTTCCTCCATGTTTGGCAGGAAACATTAATAGATTTTGTTACTCATCTTCCATAGAAAATGGCTATAGTAATATAGATGCACATCTGCATTCTGAGATTTTCCACAAAAGAGGAAAGCAGAAGTTATTGACAGATACCACTTAGTCATAATATGCTCTCATTTCATGTCCCCTCCAGTGAAAGCTTTGAAATTTAACTAGAACATACTCCTCGTGGCTGCCATTTGTAAACATTGGGCTCACTTTTTCTATATCTAGTGCTGTTTGGTGATACCCTTCTAGACTGCAAGAAAAAATGGGCTTGGGCTATTCAGCACATAAATGGATTCTTTGTGCTGTGATCTGCAAAGTTAATTATATGTTTTTTCTTTAAAAAGAAATAAAGTGAACCTTGGACTTTCCATTTTGAAGCCTTGGCTAATTTGGATATCTCGGACCTGTTTTATTTCAGGGTTACCATCCATTGACCCATCAGGCAGCTCCCCATCTTCCTCCTCTGCTCCTCTGACAAGTTTTTCCGGCATACCGGGAACACGTGTTTTCCTGCAAGGGCCAGCTCCTGTTGGGACTCCTAGTTTCAACAGACAACATTTTTCTCCCCATCCTTGGACAAGCACCTCAAACTCATGTAGGGATCCTGGAGGAACTCTTTCCTAAGAGTCTTGAATAAGTTGTTAAACTTTTTGTTTCAGGGAACACTATTTTAATTTTAGTATTCTAATGGTATGCAGATACTCAAGGTTTGTATTGCGTCATGTCAGAAATGGTCAGTCATTTGTGGGATAGAAAACTTGAGAGGGGTCAAGCTCTTTTTCCAAGCCAAAAATATTTACATTGGGACTTGGATCAAGAAAAGAGGTAGTACAAGTGAAAGGACCATTCATAGGCAGTATTGTGAAATAATTTTAAGTCTGAAAAGAAGTTGAATTTATGTATCTGGTCAGTTTGGTCTGATTCCTGATTTATTTATTTTTTACATTTTTGGCAATTACATGATTGCCATTTATAAGTAAAAGTATTCCTCTGTTCTGACTTAATTTATTTCAATATTTTGAAATAGGTGAAGTTATAACAGTACTTAAACAGGATCTGATTTTTTTAAATGAGCATCATGAGGTAGTCAATGAGGATTAGCCCTTTTGATAAGGAAAACTCCCCGTGTTACCTGACAGTCCCATTACGAAACAAAGCCGTGAATTGAATCCTATAATGCTTTGCCAACATTTAACCTGTCTTCCTTATGAGAAAAAAAAGGGCTATGGAAAGAGAAAGAATGAAAACAGCTAGTAAGTATCAACACAGAGGGTCAGTCATCCGCTGTTTTCCAGACAATACGCTAGGGACTATGCAAACGTTGCCATTTTTAATTTAAAATATGACAATATATATTTTCACAGGGTAATTTAGAACTAGAGTAAGAATAAATGTGGCCTTTTCTAGCCTTGTTCAGTTCGATGTGGACATTCTTTTTAGACTGTTCGTTTATATATCCTATAGGCAGAAGTAGTGTAGGGTAGTGTTTATAGAATGTATATATTCTCGTTTGAATGATCTTAAGAAATTATAAAATTTTTCTTTACAGAACCTATGTTGTGGAATAGATCTTTCCAACAAGGTTTCTCATATTCTTATCATTAGTTTTTATATGTAATAAAACAATAGAGAAATATTTTGCCACCAGGTGACTCTCCTATTCCATCTGTTTCTTCGGGATCATCTTCACCTCTTTCAGCCACTTCTGCCCCACCAACACTGGGCCAACCAAAAGGAGGCAGTGCCAGCCAGGATCGAAAGATACCTCCCCCCATTGGAACAGAGAGACTAGCCCGGATTCGGCAAGGAGGCTCTGTCGCACAAGCCCCTGTGGGGACCAGTTTTGTCGCTCCTGTTGGACACAGTGGAATCTGGTCATTTGGTGTCAACGCCATGTCAGGTACTATTACCTTGCCATGTGTCTAGAGGGATTTCTCCAGTAAGTTGTGGGATTTTGCCATTAAAACTTAGTTCCTTAAAAATAAAACAAAAATCTTATTTCCTACACTTAACAATCAGTAGTAGGGGTGTTTATACTTTTGAAGAATTCAATCCAGTCTCAGATTCTGGGATGTTATATGTTATATAATGTGTAATAATAATAATATATGATATATAGAGAAAATAATAAGTATAGAGTTGATTAGAAGTAAAAGATTCAAAGCATATTTCCTTTCTCTCTTAAGTGTAAAACTGGGAGTCATTTGAGTTCTTTCAGAAAGCACCTAATCTTTTTAAGGACAAAGTTGAGTGTTTAGGGTACTCAGAAGACTTCACCCCGTTTTCCAGGAACTTGTTTTTGCAGTTTGTGGAGATTGTCATGAACATGCCCTGAGTTCTTTGGAGGAATGATTTTGATAACATTTAGTATGAAAAAAGATCAAGTGGTAATGTTTTGTTATTTTATCCAAATAAATATCAAACCCTGTTCTCGATTTTTCTTTCCAGAAGGCTTATCAGGTTGGTCACAGTCCGTGATAGGGAACCATCCAATACATCAACAATTATCAGACCCAAGCACATTCTCTCAGCATCAGCCAATGGAAAGAGATGATTCTGGAATGGTGGCCCCCTCCAACATTTTTCATCAGCCTATGGCAAGCAGTTTTGTGGATTTTTCTAAAGTGAGTTGACAAACATCATTGTACCTTGTTTAACAACTTGCCAGCCAGTATAGTCACATGTTAAGGAATAGTTTGTATTGAAATAATTCTCCCTTTTGGTGGAACTAATTTGTTCCATGACTTTGCCAGATCTTTTACCCAATTTCAAGAGTGGATTATGTTGTATCTCAAACTATCCTAAAGATGCCCCCTTATTCCCAGAAAGCCTGAGAGATTTGGGTTTTGCTACCACAGCTTTAGGGCAGCCTCTGCCCTTCAGAAAGCTGGCAGCCATCTCCCTGATGCCCTCTTGTCTGCTCTGAGAGCTTCCTGGCCACCGTGAAGCCAGATTATGGCTGCAGCCAATCGTATAGAGTTCCCCTTTTCTTCTTAGCACAAGCTTCCTAGTGAAACTAAAATATGGGGAAATTGAGGTACTATATGTGTTCATCAAATATGGGAAATTTCCTGATGATCTGATACTGGATTAAATTGTTTTTTTTTTTTTCTTCTTGAAAAGTGTTGCTGATGCAGACAACCACTTTTGGTTTCTCAACACTGTACAGTGCAGTACTTACAGGATCCTTTGGAGTTCTTTGAATGGAGGAAAACTAGAGGGATCTAAGTTGGTATTATAGAATCTTCATTTATAATTACTTGAGGTTAAATCTTTCTTTCTACTGTTTTAGGGTCTGCCAATATCCATGTATGGAGGCACCATAATACCTTCTCCTCATCAGCTTGCTGATGTTCCAGGAGGCCCTCTGTTTAATGGACTTCACAACCCAGATCCCGCTTGGAACCCTATGATAAAAGTTATTCAGAATTCAACTGAATGCAGTGATGCCCAGCAGGTAAAACAGACTTAATGCTCTTTTATGTTTTAGATATTTCATGTCATTCTTTGGGTAGTGCAAGTTCCGAATATCAAAAGTCATGACATCTCATCACCTTGTTCTGAATTAAGTTTTTCTGTATCAAGATGATGCTGCTAAACATTTTATTTCATATATGTGTATTCTTCCTAGGCAGAAACAGTGAATTACCATTGCATTTATATATTCATTTTGTAAATGTCTAAAGATTCCTAATTAGAAATTCCAATTTTTCCTCCCCCTTTTCAGATTTGGCCTGGCACGTGGGCACCTCATATTGGAAACATGCATCTCAAATATGTCAACTAAGTTAGAAGGTCTTATTCTTTAGCCTTGTTTGAGAAACCTATGACCTTGGAAGAACCCGGGGGATTTTTTTTTAATGTGCCTAAGAAATTTTCTCTGAGGCTTTAGCAATGGAAATTTGATTGCCCATTGTATGAGAACAAAGTGATTTCCTATCCACCTGATTATGTTCTGTGATTAGTTTAGCCATTATGAACTTAGTGCTTTGGCTAAACATACTGAATGCTACTTGTATGCAGACGAGAATTAGATGATTACCTTTTAGGGAGGTAAATACATGTACAGTTGTTTACATACTTAAAAGGAAAAAGTTGAGTAAATTTCTTGTCATATAGTGGCTCTACTTAATGTAGCCTGTATTAATGTGAAATATTTACCAGAATATTCAATAAAAAGATGAACAGTGTTTAGAAGTGGGGTGTGGTCCTTTCGGTGGTCATACAGGTACCACCTAATCCACAGTCTTACTAAACCAAGTGGTTAATGCTATCTGTGTAACAAGCATCTCACATTTTACACTTCAGAGTCCATTCTTAGACTGCCTTGAAAAAGCACTTTTAAGACTTGTTATCTGCTTCTGTGTTAAACATTCCTTGTTCTCTTTCTCTTCTGTATCATTTTATAAGTGAGAAAGTTTCAAGTCCTGCAGTGTGTCTTATTGGACACTAGCAGAATGATAGATTTAGCTCTTTATGGGTCATGAGGGTTATTAAGAACAATAGGGTTTCAATCAGGTGATACTGTGCAGACTTGGGAACACCCAAATCATCAACTTCAGGTTCCTTTTGTACTTGCGGAGTTTTTCATCTATAAATATTTCGGCTTTATGTGTTTTAAGTTTTGTTTGGGTTGAGTCATGGGAGGGAGTGGGGATGGCTCAAATAATTCTGTTGTATTGTTGAATCAACTGAGTAATGCTTATAAATAGGTGACTAATTCTGGGCTTAAGTCCATGGCCCCAAGTATGAAGAGCCAATATGTTTAACAAGCAAAACACAGGAACACTGGGATGGATTGCTTTGGCCAAACCATAGGCTATGCCAAGAATCTGATGCAATAGAAAAGGAAAAGCTATCCCACTGAAAGGAACAGTCACCAATTTGTTCATGTTTTAACATAGTTTAATTATCTGGTCCTGTGTATTAACAATCTAAAAAAGAAAACAAGAAAATGTTCGAGGTCGGTAGAAAAGTGAAAGCACACACATATCAAGGCAAAGGAGGAGGCACAGATAAAAAGTAACAAAACAAATTTTTAAAAAAGCAACCAAAAAAAGAAGAATGCACAGAAAACTAGACATTAGGGGCAGGCCACACAAGCACTTCCCCACTCTTACAGCAGCAGGAGGCCTTAGTCTCTGCCAGGCTCCTCGAGCCACCACCAGATGAGACTCACCATGTTTGTTCTCTGTTGGACATACCTGGTTCTTTGTCTTCCATATCGTCTTACATATAAGAGCTTCTTTAAGTTCATTTCTTATTTTCTATTTTGAATGGATTTGGAATGTATCACTGGTGTCGAAGCTGTTGCGTCTGTAGTGCTTGATAGCCATATCCAATGTTCTCAAGAGACACCCCCCCCTACCCTGAGGGAGATAAAAGACCCCTTGGATCACCTACATGTCCTGCTGTTTCCATTTAGCACTAACCAAAAAAAGCACCTAATACTGTGAAGGAAACTACTCTTGATGATACATACACTAGTGAAAGATGATAATAAGTAAATTATTCAGTGGGACAAAAAGGTGAGTTTTGTTCTGTCTTATCTATCTGCAATACATTTGAATTATCTGGAAGAGCCCATTACCCTGTCTTCTGCACCGTGAGAACAACAGAATGAAAAATTGTATCTCAGTTCAGGAACTAGAACATATGCGAAGAGAAGGCAATTATGAGAAACCCCTTAGAAAGATTAGGAAGAAATAGGAGCTGTGCAGTTGCTAATAGTCATTTAGACTAACCTCCTCTCTGCCCTCTTACCAGCACTGCCTTCTTTTCTTTCTATTTGGATCCTAGTAGCCTACTCCCCATCCCATTTTGCCTGCTATAATCTCTTCTTCCTCTGTCTTGCCTCTTCCTGGCATTATTTTACTGCTATTTTATCAACCTGAACCTTGGATTAAACCTAGCTCAGGTAAGAACTTAATTACTTTCCAAATATACAAGGGGTTTGGTGGGGGAGGCAGCATGGGTACAGTGGAACAAGAGTCAGAAGCCTAAATTGTTTTCATTTCTGCTACTTGAAGCTGTATGACCTTAAGCAAGTGATTTCTTATTTCTGGGCTTCACTTTCCTCATCTGAAAATGAAATTGAACATTAGTATACTCAAGAGTCTCCTAGTTCTAACACAGATTCTCTTCTTTTTCTTGTGAATGAGAACATACGGTGTGAGAATACTAGAAGCTGATAGAGTGTTTACATTGCTGAGGTTTGAGAGTCCCTACCGCTGATTCTCACATGGAATAAAATCCTGCTCTTGCTAGGTCCAGTATTGATTTTGAGGTTTTAGTGGAAGAAGAAGAAAACCTTGCAACATCGATAGTGAGCCCTCAAGTCATTAAGAAACATCCTGCTGAGGCATAGCTCCAACCCAAGAATAACATTTCTTTCAAGGAATAAAACTATATCATCAAGGACCCATTTATTTAAGTAGTGTTTGGTGTAAAAACATTTCACTATCAATAAAATTATTGATGTGTTAAGATCCTTTAAACCTGTTGTGGCTACAGTGTGCTGACTTGCCCTTTTATAGGCCAGTCTGCTTCCTTCACTCCCTGCCCTCAAAGGGGAAACCCCACCACCTCAGCTAACCCGAGCGAAGAAGAGAGTTGGACAGCCAATGGTGGCCTCTCCTAACCAGAGGTAAGAAATCTCAGGACTTGGAACTACAGTTTCTGTCTGTTCTTGCAGATTCTGGTCAAACCCAACTCCAGACCTCAGAATTAGTGCATGAGGGGACCATCCTCTGTGTGAGGTAGCTTGTAGAGGAGAAAGGCTGGTCATACAGTTTCAAGCCAGGGAGTACTTAGTTTACATGGCTCTGCCTCACTGTTGAAGTGAGACCTTTGGACCACATTGTAATCTCAGGGAAGTGGCAAACAAGCCAGTAGGAAAACAGCTTCTGAACACCTTGTTCTCTAACTAGCCCTAGATGTCTTCTTCGACCGAGAAGTGTGGCTGGTTGTGACGTCTTCCAGTGGACCCTGCCCTGGGGTGAAGGGCTCTGATAATGCTGCATTTTCTCTGTATTCTCAAAGATTTGTCACCATTCACCAACAGACAGGTTCCTTTACCCTCACACTCTCCTGTTAGGAAATGAGTGAGAGAAGGGTGGTTTTAAATGCCCACAACTTAAGTGTATTAAGACCACCAACAAAAAGGGGCAGGGGCCTGAGATTCAAGTCCAAAGTACAGTCATCCCTTGGTATATGAATGGGAGAATGGTTCCAGGACACCCTGCAGATACCAAAATTTGAGACGCTCAAATCCCTTCTATAAAATGGCATAGAATAATGCACACAGCCTATGGATTCAAAACCTGGAGATATGGAGGGCTGAGTGTGCGAGGTCTGTGCAGAAAGTATCCAGCCAAGTAGTATGAAAAATGAACTTTTATTAAAGAAGATAAAAGAACATTGTACATAGGACAATGGCGCCTTAGTCCCCTTCAAAGTAGGCACCTTGGCACCTCACACAGTTCTCCCAATTGCCATCAAATGCCCCGTCGTATTTTCCTGAATCTCACTGATGGTCTGAAATCTCTTCTTCTTCAAAGGTGATTTTAGTTTGGGGAAAAGCCAGAAGTCACAGGGTGCTAAATCTGGTCTGTAGGTGGGCTGAGTCACCTGGGTGATTGGATGTTTCACAAAAAAACTATGCACGAGATGTGATATATGGGCAGGTGCATTGTCCTGATGAAGTTGCCATTCACCAGTTGCCCATAGCTGCGGCCTTCTGAATCATCCGAATAGTTTCCCTAGACGAATATTCAGACGTGACATGCAAAATTTGATGCAGATTCGTTGCTCTATTGTCTCAGTCATTTTGAGTGAGGCAGCCACACAGTACACATGCTCACTCAGAGAGTATCTCCTGCCTCCACTGACTGGTACAGTGAAGTCGTCCTTGTTCACGCATGCACATTCCAGTCCCTTGGCTGCCAGGTTACATCGATTTCATGTGAACCATTCTCTTTACATTAACAATGGCTGGACTTTTTCTCTCTCTAAAGCCAACTACCTATTCTTTAGTTCCCCAGCCCTTGTAGCACACAGCATCTCAAGAAAAGTAAGCTTCTGCCAGCAGACTTACAGTAGTAGGACCTGCTGCTCTAACAGAAGGGAGACCTCATTTCCACACTGATCCTTCTTGGAAACCTTTGACACTTCTCTCCTAGTCTCCTCCTCTGGCTGATCTTTCTCAGTCTCTTTTCGTGAATCCTCTTCCTTCACTGCCCCTTAAATGTTGGTGTGCCCAGGTCTCTTCTTTCACCGTGTCTTCTCACCAAATGATATCTTATTCCTTGCTCTTGGATTTCACTCCACTGAGATCTGTAACCCAAAGTTCTCTGAGCTTCAGACCAGTATATTTAGCTCTTCACTGTGCTCAATCTGAGTATTCCACACAGGTCCTGTAACCCCGAAAGAAGATAAGCCCCTCCCTTTGTTTTCCCTATTACATTAGGTGGTATTACTAGCTACCATGACCCTCAAGTTGAGAGACTGAGAGAACTACCCTAGTTTCTCTCCCTCTCCCCACCCTTAATCTGTCACCATAGTCTTCGTCCTCTGTGTATGTAGATTCCCTCCACTTCTCTCCGTGCTCAACAGTCACTGCCCTGTAGGCCGCCCCATTTCATTAGGCTACAGTCCTCACTTTCAGTCTCACTGTCCTATATCCCATCCCCTTCCCCTCACCGTACTTAGTCACCTCCTTCAAAGCTGAGTTGTCATAGGTGGCTCCTCACAATCTGCTCCCCAGCTTTACCCTCCAGCAACGCTAGGACACTGTTTAGGTATACACCACTTTGTTAAGAGGCTCAAAAGCCTTTTTAGAACATAAAATATACAGATCCTTTCTCCCTGAAGTGTGATTCTAATGACCTGAGGGCCTGCATCACCCAGGATCTTATTAAAAATCCAGAATTTCTGGTCCCACCACAGACCTGTATCAGAATCCTCATTTTAACAAGCCCTCCAGGTTATTTATGTGCACATTAAAGTTTTAGAAGCACTGACTTATAAAAGCCTTTATTATTATTATTATTAATGAATGAAGAAGTCAGAGCTAAGGGAAAATCTGATAAATCCAGAGCCCAAGTAATACCTGTACACGCATGGAGTCAGGTGGTCTCTATTTGGAGGGGGGGTGGGGGTGGAGGAATGCTGATTCTGAGGAAGCCAGAGGACAACCGGATGAAGTGGTCTTCAGTGTGTGTAGGTACTAGACTTCCTCTCCCACCACCTCTCCTGCCTCTTTTCATATCACTGCATGCATCAGAAATCTAAGGCGGGACTTTCTGACCTTCATTTCCAGAGGATGAAAGCCAAGCCCTCTCACCAGCCCCCTGCTCTTCCTGTTTCCCAAGGTTAGGTTATCCATGGCTGAGACATTAAAGAGCAGACCTCTCCTATCCCCCAACTTTTATTCATCCTTCAGTCAGTCCAGGTATCGCTCCTTCCAGAAAATCCACCCTCCATCCCTGACCTTTCCCTGCTGTGCACCAGGCCTTCAAGGCAATTGATTAACGGGAGGCAGTACACGGCTGTGCTGAAAGGCACAGGCTCTGGAATCAGATACACTCAGGTCTGAATCCCAGCTTCCCAGAACTCCTAGAAGATATGTGACTTTGAACCAGTAATTTAACCTGAGTTTTAGTTTCCTCACCTGTAAAATGTGGCAAATATACTGTCTCCAACTGCTGAAAAGAATGGGTGAATTCATACTTGGCAGTAGCGTGTGCAGGACTTCGCTTGTCCCCAGCACCCAACTGTAAACAGTGAGTGGTAACTAGCTGAGCGGCAGCAGTATTCAGAGGCCGGCTGACCAATGTCGGGCCAAGAGGAACTCGAAGCGAACAAGGCCTGGGCGGGACTGCTTCAAGCTTTTGCCAAGCCCAGTCTCGCTCCCTCAGCGGGAAGGCGGGACTGTCGAATTGAGGGACAGGTGGGTGGCCCGCCCCGGGCGTGACGTTGTCTTGGTGTTGTTGCTGCGGTTGCACGTGGTCGTCTGAGTCAGCCTCAGACTCTGCTGCGCTCCGTGTGCTCGTCTTCCTGCTCGTCTGCCTCGCTATGTCCACATCCACGAGCTGCCCGATTCCCGGAGGCAGACACCGGCTACCTGACTGCTACAGCACCACGCCGGGGGGCACGCTATACGCCACTACCCCGGGAGGTCAGCGGGCCGGGCTCGGGTCCACGGGCAATGGGCGGGCCAGCACAGCCAGGCTGGGGTCCACAGGCAGCGGGGCCGGCCCCGGCGTGTGCTCGGTCATGGGCAGGGGTGGGGAGCTGCAGCCTTTTAACTCTTCCGCAGGCCCCTCTGCTGGCTGTAACTTAGAGGAGAGCGGGTGGAGCCCAAGACTTGTTTCCGCGTGACTCTGGGCCAAATCCTCGCTGGCCTGGGCTCTGGACGCCTTGCTTACCGACCCCTCCTGAGTTTGCCTCCTGAGAGGCAGAAGCCCCAGCTGAGCTTGGCTTCAGCAGGGATCACCAAGGTTTTGGCAAAGTTGCTGGAGCGGGTTAGGCAGTTGGAGGCATGTGCTTAGGGTATCTGTGGCTGGCTGGCCAGTGGTGGTTTGGGCAAGCAGCCTGTGATCATAAGCTGCTGGGCATCCCACCCAGGGGTTCCTGCCATGTGAGGCTGAGGGGAGGGTTGAGAAGAAGAGCAGGGCCCTTTGAGGACAGAGTTCTGTGCCAAGTTCCTGTAGGTTGGGCTGAGCCTGATAGAACTTGGGAGAGGTCAGGATAAGAACAGCATGTCCCTGTTTCATAGAGAACACAGCTCCTCCCTGCAGGATATCAGGGCCCAGGTGGCTGCAGTGGTGAAGTGCCTTCACATCTGTTTGGTTTCCTGATCCAACTAAGGCTGGAGGCCTAGGCCCCACCTTGTGAACCAAAGCAGTGAAGTCAGAGAGTCGGAGAAGAGCAGCCTGAAGTACCTGAGCTCCAAGTTTCGTGCTCCTCCTAGAGTCAAGACCTGAAATTCCCCTAAATCAAAAGCTGCTGCCTGGGCCAGCTGGGGTGTCCCAGTTGCTTAGCAGCATCTTGGTTAGGCCTGGAGGTGCTGTGAAAACGAGTCAGCTGAGATCATGGCTGGCCTACAGAGCACTAGCCCTGTAAAACAGGGAAATGTGACCTATAGGTCCTTACAAGGCCTTTCTGGGGCCCCAGGCAGCACCCAAGCTCCGGCCTCTTACGTAGCCCCTGCCCCTTAACAGGCACCAGGATCATCTACGAACGAAAGTTCCTGCTGGAGTGCAAGAACTCACCCATTGCCCAGACACCCCCCTGCTGCCTCCCTCAGATTCCCGGGGTCACAACACCAACAGTACCACCCTCCAAGCTGGAGGAGGTGAAGGAGCAGAAGGAGACAGAGGAAGAGATACCCGGTAAGGAAATCAGGACCTGACCCAAAAACTAAGAAATGCCTTTGAGTCCAAATGCGCTGGTTAGTTGCAGTCGGGTTTCTGCCCTGACGCTGAGCCTGCAGACCATCAGCCCAGCAACCAGTCCTCCTGCCTTCTCTCTCTCCAGATGACGCCCAATTTGAAATGGACATCTAATCCAGTGCAGATGACCTGTGTGTGGAGTTAGAGGAATCCCTCACGCCGCTGCTGCCACCACCTCTTCCCGGGATATCCAAAGGCCAGCTGGCCTCATCTAATCCAGAAGGGAGTGACTTGATTCTGTGCCTCCCTTAGTTCTGAAGCAGCTAGACCAAGGATAGGGGTGGGCACCTTGCCAAGCCCTTAGCTCTACTTTCTCTCTGGTCTGTAGGTATTCCGCTCAACCCAGCCCTTCTCACCCAGGGGGGCTGAGACAGAGACTTGGGGATGGAGTATGTCACTGACTGCTTAGTAAACATTCTAAGAAACGCTTTGGCTCCAGTGTTCTCAATGCTGAGGGCCCCAGCAGACCTGGTTAGGATCAGAGGTCCCAGGTCCCTTCCCAGCTCAGATTGGGCTCGCTCCCAGTAGCAATTAGAGCTTGTGGCAGGCTATGTGGGCAAGTTACAGAAGCCGCCAAACCATAAACAGCACTAGCCTGACCCTGCCAAGGGCTGTTCCAGACTTTCCAGGAAGCAGCCTTCCTGGACTCCGCCTCGCCAGTGACCCCTCCCTATCTTTTCCAAAGCAGGAAGAGAGGCGCTGCCTAACCTTTTAGCTTTCTCTGGTCTCTGCCCAGGCCTTTTCTGCCTCCCACCTAGAAGTACCAATCCTTATTCCAACACTGAAAGCCTGTACTGGCCCTTCTCACAGGCCCCAGCAGCCTGACTCTATTGCTTCAAAGCGTCAGAAGAAACCTTAGGGCCCACATTTGTTCAGCGACGTTCTAATACCTGGTTCTGACTTCCACAGCATTTACATACCTCAAGCGCAAACAAGGCTCCTTTTCCTGAGGGAGGGTGCTCCCCGTGCTAGCTGAGCCTCTGTTCTCATGCTGAAGTGAAAGCATACAGAGATAGGGTTACTCAACCCAGCAAGGGGTGTGCACTTAGCTCTAACATGGGGTGAAGTGGCAGGCAATAATCTGGTCATTCCCAGTAAGGCCGTTATGATGAATGGAGAAAGAACAGAGGTTTGTAAGGTGCACACATAGCAGGACAGTCAAGGACACCAGAAGTGACTGGTCTGGCATGGGAAGGGTTTATCTCCTACCCAGGGCCCACCACTGAGATGTTTTTATTGAAATGCATATATTAGTGTTAGCAAGTAACCTCCCTGTGGCCCAGGTGGGACCTCGTCCCCTACAGGTGGGTCAGCCAAATACCCCAATGGGGCTGACAGTCTCCCAAGTGGTAAGAGGGAGTCGAGTGAGACAAGGCCTCCCACGCTGAGGCACAGAAGGTGGTGTGCGGTGAGTCCAATGCAGGTTTATGGGTCCCGCTGGACACCTGGTGTGGTCTGGTTCTCCTCGGTTGTGGCTGTAGATTTCTCTTCACTAGCCGTCTCCTCTGAAGACAGACCCCTCTTCTCTGCAATTAACCTTTTAACTCCCACCATCCACTGACTGACTTCGGTCACATGGTCAACCATAAGAGAGCGGTGGATGTCATCTGCTGCGTCCCATCGGTGGTTTGAAAGCTCTGGAGAGAGAGAGAGAGACTGAGCATGCAGTCTGCGGCAAAAGACAGCTCCCACTCCTCCCTTCCCACCACCTGTCCTGGCTTAGCCAACGACGAAAGGATGAGGGACTTAGGCTATACCCGGGGACCCGCCCATACCCTGCACCAGCAGAGCCATCCTCTTCTTTACAGGTGTTGACAGCTTCCCTCCAACCCACTGTTCCTGCAGCAGAGCCAGGCGTCGGCTGATGTCATCACACACCTGCTTCTGAGAGACAGAAACCCCTCCAAGTCAGTGCTGCCAGCCCTGCAGCGGCAGGGGAAACCTAGCATCACATAGGAAGCACCTGCTTTCTCTGGCCCAGGAACTTAATGCCTAATCTTAGCATTCTGGTTGTTTACCCAAAGATTAGAGGCCCCACTGAGAATCTGATGAAACCTATGGATCTCCTAAGAAAAAAGCCATGTCAAGGCTAGAATTTTAAAATTTTCTGTTTCTCAGGCCCTCAGAAATTCATTTGATAGTGCTACTTTACAAATACAAAAACTAAGGATGAAAGAAGTGAAAATTACTATGCTACTTTCCTTTAAGACTCCTCAGATCCCTTGCCTCCAGAGAACTTAAACACTACAGATAGGAAAAGAAGGCTTCACCCTGCTGGTGTGGCTCAGTGGATTGAGTGCTGGCCTGCACCCAAAAGGTCACCAGTTCAATTCCCAGTCAGGGTGTATGCCCGGGTTGCAGGCCAGGTCCCCACTTGTGGGCATGCAAAAGAAAACTGACAGGCGTATCTCTTGCACACTGAGGTTCCTCTCTTTCTCCCTCCCTTCCCCTCTCTCTAAAAGTAAATAAATAAGATCTTTTAAAAAAGAAAATGAGGGTTTTTTCCCTCCCTGAGCACAAAATCAGCAGGGTCTGCTCTGAATGAGCTATAGGTCCTAGAGGTATGAAAATCAGGATGTCCATCACTAAAGGGGTTTGAATTGAACTCTTGTTCCTACAAGAAGTCCCTTGAACCCTCCTGAAACCCTGTGTTCATTTTTTCTGGCAAGTCCTTAGCAGATCCCAAAGGGGTCCATAGCTCAGAAAAGGTTAAGAGCCACGGCCCACAGAATCAGAGCATCTACCACTGGGAGCCACACCTGCACTGCGCTGTCCACAGGAACCCTCCCCACCCCAGGGGAGTGGCGGGGCTTACCTTTGTGTGCCCGTGGCAGTCATCCAATGCCTGTTCCAAAGGTCTCAGCACATCTTCCAGCAGAGTCTCACACTCAGTGACGGGGAAATCTGTGGGCTCCACAGTGGGGGCAAGACAAGTCCCCATAGCTGGGGGCCTGGAAGACTTACTTGAAGGAGGTGGAAGCCCCAGTGGGGGGGCCCCAGGAGAAGTCTCTGAAGTGGGGACTGAAAAGGTAAAGCAAGATCAAACAAACATAGGTACAGCTGCTGAAGTAGGTAAGAAGCTCAACTCTAACTTCATACCTTCTGAGAAGGGCTATTCTCTAAGACAATGTTCACTCAAAAATGGATGTTTATGAAGTCCTTACTATGTGCCAGACACTGCAAAACACCAGAGATAAGAGTAGACAGACAAGGTTTCTGACCTCAGAGCTTAAATTCTAGAGGAAAGGGGGAAGAAAATCACCAAATTATGTTGCATGGCACAAAGAAATAAAATGGATTAAGTGATAAAGAGGAATAGAGGGACCTATCTAGAATGCCATCTCATTTTATCCCAGCCCAATGATATGTTTGGCAAGTTAGTTTTAACCTGGGCTTGGTTTCCTCTTCTGTAAAATGGACATATTACTGTAATAGCACTTATTTTACAGAGTTGCAGTGATTCATAAGAATGTAGGTACAGCCCTGACCAGTGTGGCTCAGTTGCTTGGATGTCATCCCAAAAAGCAAAGGGTCACCAGTTTGACTCTCGGTCAGGGCACATGCCTGGGTTGCGGGTTCGGTCCCTGGTTGGGGTGCATACAAGAGGCAACCAATCGATGTTCCTCACATTGAGCTTTCTCTCCCTCGCTTTCCCCTTCCCTTCCCCTCTCTAAAAGTAAATAAATCTTTTTTTTTTTTTTTTTAAGAAAAGAATATAGGTACAGCTGCTCGATTAGTGTGTAGCAAAAAGTGCTCACACAGTTAAGAACTGATGGGTGAGACAGATGCGGCCATGAAAAGCCGAAGGAAAAGAGTACTAGGTAGAGGTCAGGGCAGCGCCCAGGAGGCTGGAAGAGTCAAGACGTTAATTCTGCATGCTCTGAAAAATCAGCGAGGCTCGGTGGAGAGTGGAGGCAGGGACACCAGCTGCGAGGTGAATGGAGCAGTAGTCCTGGCAAGCAAAGCTGCTGCTATGGACTTGTGTGAAAGACTAGAGGTGACGGAAGATGGAGCAGTCGGATTGATTTAGGGGGGAACAGCACAGGACTCGGTGAACTGGGGGTGAGGGAGAAAAGTCAAGGATGACTCTCGGTTTCTGACTTTAGTAACGGGATGGGGAAACCACTACAGAAGAAGAGAAGACTGGAAGAGAAGAAAATCAAGAATTTACTCCTAGGCATCAACATCCGCATGGACAATGAATTTGTCCTCTTGGTTTCTTGCCTTCCTCACCTCCAGTGATCATTTGTTCCACCCTACCTCGGCCTCTCGTTCCCCTCTGCCACGTTCTCAGCACCACAGAACCATCTCCAGAATCTGACCACCTCTCCTACCCTTCCAGCTGAGCTACACAGATTTAACCGTGCATTAAAATCGCTCCCTTACTAACACTCTCACCTCACTTATCCCCTCCCACTGTCCCATTTTTCTGGTAAATCCAACTTGCCTGCACTTGTTGGGAGGAAAAATACAACTACGCTGAGGAGTTAGACTTTAAATCCAAGGCTTCAAAGTTTAAAAGGTATCCGCCGCTGCTTGGAGGTCCTCCACTTGGCCTCATTTTCCTTATCTTTGGAATACCTATTCTCACATCTCCTCTAAACTTTCTACCCCCTCCCTCTCCTCTTTACCTTTCCCTGCTGTCTCTCTACTTCTGACTCTGCCTCCTATTTCGTTGAGAATACAGGAGTCATTAAACAGGAACTCTTATTTCTTACCACCAGTTCTACTCACACAACCACATCAGTGGCCATCTTCCTCCTCCTTCAATAGACTAAAGGTCTCTGCTGAGATCAGAGGCCATCTCTCCAGCTGAACTCTGTACTCAGCCTCTCTTGCCTTCCCTAGCCTTCCGTCCTGGAATTATCCCTCTTCTCCAATACCCTCAGTTCTCCACTGGACCACCCTATCTGCACACAAAGCCACCGTGGTGTATGCCGCCTTAAAGACAGAAACCCTCCCTCCCTCACCTCGTTCTGTCCTCAGGCACTCCACCCCCTTTCTCATCTCTGCCTTCCAGTAGAATTTCTTGAACGAGTAGCCTTAAGTTACTTCTCTCTGTCTTTTCCTGTTCCTTTCTCGGCTGTTCCAGCGGGTTTCTGTTCTCATCGCTCCACAGACTGCTCTTAGGGTCATCAACGACCACTCTGTGTGTCAAAACTAGCGGTCCCTTTTCTCTTACTTGACCTCTCAGCAGCGTTCATCACAGTTGAGTCACAAAATTTTACTGAGTAAATTGTACTTTTCTTCTTTCTTCTTTGGCTGTTTCTCACCTTCCTTTGCTAATTCCTTCTCTACTCAACCTCAAAACGCTACAGAGCCTTAGGGCTCTGGCTTGTATCCTCTTTAGGACTTTATCCACACACGCCCCCCTAGGTTACGTCAAGTCCATGACATCGCACACCATCCACATGATGGTGGCTCGCTTCTGTAATTCTGGCCTACACCTCTCCCCAATACAGCAGTCCAAATTTAACATGGCCAAGGCAGAAAGTGTGCTTTCCCCCTCGCCCCAAAACCACTATTCTCCAGTCTTCTATTCAGTGAAAATACTAGCTAGTGCCTCAAACAAAAACTCGTATTACATCGCTTCTCCTTTTCCTAACCCACTCATTCCTACCGACTTTCTCCATAACGCATCCCACCCATATCCATCCACTTCCTATCACCTCTAGTACCCCCATCCTTGTCCAAATCATCATTAAATGTTGCCCATGTTACCATAACCACGTCTTAACTTTCCACGTCTTCCCTATAATCTTCCACATGGTAATGATCTTTTTAAAAATGTAATTCAGTGTTTCTCAGTCTGAGAAGATTTTGCCTGTGGGGCAAATGTCTGAAGACACCTTTAGCTGTCCCCAACTAGGTGGGTGCTACTGGCATCTCATAGGTAGAGGCCAGGGATGCTGCAAACATCCTAGTGTCTGGGACAGTCCCTTACCACAAAGAATTATCTGGCCCAAAATAGAGCCAAGGGTAGGAAATCCTAGCTTGTACCATTCATTCCTCTGCAGGGTTGCAGTGCGGAGAACAGAAGTGCACTAAAGAGCCGAATCCGAGTCCTTCTCAGGGCACAGCCTCACCTGTTGGCACGGGACCTGCTCAGGAGAAAACGCAGCCCTCCTCTACTTGAAACATCTCAATGATTTCCAACTTCACACAGATTAAAATACAAGCTCCTTACCCTGGCTTATCAAACCACTATGATCTGGCCCCTGACTACTACTTATCTCTATCCCTGGCCCACCGTGCTCTGGACACTGCCTCTGAACTTGTCAAACTTGTTCAGGCCTTTGCACTAGCTATTTCCAATGGCTGGTGTGCTCTGGCGCCTGACCTTTGCCTAGATAGCTTTCAATCATTCACATTTCAGCTTAAATGTCAGCTAGCCCCTCAGACACCTTAGCGACCTGGTCACTCTCACATCACTGTTTTATTTCTTTGCAGATCCCTTACCACTATTTTATTTGCATATCTCCAAAGCTACAGTGTGGACTCCATGAAAGCAGAAACCTTTTTGTCTTCTTCATTGCTGTTCTAGTTCCCTCTCAGTGCCTGGCTCATAGATGTTGCTCAGTGGATGACAGTGAGTGAATGAATGAATGAACAACATGTTCAATCTGAGATGCTTATTATATAGCCAAGTGAAGATGTAGAACAGACAAGTGGATATACCACTATGGAGTTCTGGGAAGAGATCCTGGTTGGAAATAAAATTTGAAAATAATTTAAGAGTGAAAGCTATGTTAAAACCACAGATTTGGATGAGATCACCTTGGATGAAAGCATAGAAAGATTATTTTGAAACCAACGTATTATTTATTGATCTGGGCATCAGAGAAGAGGCTCAGAAAAGGGCCTGCCCTGTGGCCCTTTCTGGGGCTCCAACCTCTCTCACGAATCTTCAGAGGAGCAAAAAGCCTCCTCGAGACAAGCTTATCCCTGGCACTGCCCATTCTTGGCCGGTCCGCGCCCATGGCCCCCACGCACCTCTGGGGGATCCATCCTGGGGAGCGGCGACTCTCTTGGTTAGCGGACTGCGCTTGGGTCCCCCGGCCTGGGTTTGCAGCCCGTAGGAGAACTGCGGCGGGTCGTTCCAACCGCGCTCCTTGTTGCCTGCGGAGAGGAAGACAAGTGTAAAGCGGGCCCGGGGGAGCCGGAGGGTCCGCACCCCACGCCGTCACCGCCCGCAACCTGGACGGAGGGCCCGGTGACCCTAACTCGCAGCCGAGCTCACCCGGCTTAACGTACAACTCCGCCATCTCCACTTCCGCAGAGCCAGCGGGGCGACGCGTCACTTCCGGCGCGGCCGCACGTCCTAGCTGCTGGGCATGCCGCCCCGGGCTGGGTGCCTGGAGCCGTCCGGATTCGGCTTCCGTTGAGTAACGCCGGGAGCCGCTGCGGAGCCCTGCACCCACTGTCTAAGGGGCGGCCCCGATCACAGGCACCAAACGGGGCTCGGCTGTCATCCAGGAGGCGGCGCTCTAGGAGCCCTAATACCCTCCATCTCTCCACGTCTCACAATTGCTCTCAGGAGCAAGTTTAAGCCACCAGAAGCTCCTGCCCCACTCACGCCCCTCTGTGACCTAATCAGGCAGATTTCTAGAACCTCACCCCTGACCATTCCTCTACGTGTATACCCTCAGGCTTGATTATTAGTTCAAAATTCCGTACTCAGATGTCAGCTCATCAGGAAGCCTAGTACTGCTCTGGGGCAGGTTGTGTCTCCTCTGACCTCCCACAACCCTCTGAGATTCCCTAGTGTTACTACATACTGTCTTCTATCTTGTTTGACTCTTGCTCCTTTCCCTTTCTGACAGTCTTAGAAAGTGGAAACCCTATTTTATTACATCCCCCATGCCTGGCACAGAGAAGACCTTAAAAAATGTATTTGTTGAATGAATGATGTCAGATTTCCATCACACCCAAGTCCTCATGTGACTACAGGCAGCCACCAACATCAAGCAAAGACACTCACTCCACACAGGTTAACCCCCCAACCCTGTCCCAGGCCCAACATACTCACACCCAGTGAGGTCACTGAGGGATTTTTATTTGTACTGATTTTGCTATAAAGTGTTGCTGAGGTAGAGCCAACTGTCCAGGGCTGGACAGGGGCAAGGAACACAGGGACCCAGGGAAAGGAGAGCCAGGGTCCTGGGCTGTGGTGCAGGGCCTCTCAGCCATCCATATAAACAATGAATAAATTGGGCAATAAATAAAGGGCGCACAAATAAAGGGGGGAGGGACAGGCAGAGAAGGCTCCAAAGGGTGAGCAGCTGCAGGCCCCCGGAGAATGATGGGGAACAGAGCGGGGCACGGACCCAGAGCCTCTTTCCCCCATCCTCCCAGATTAATTTAGGGCATATGGAGCAGAGAGGGTTTCAGCCGGAAGGCATCAAGAAAAGAGAAGATGCCCCGCTTTCGAGGGGCTGCACCCCCAACCCCTCCTTTGAGCACAGGGAGAGGCAAGGGAACTCCCGGGGAGTCCACGGAGCTGGTCCTCTTGAGCCGCAGGCGGGCACGGGCCTGGGCACCCCAGGCCTTGCCTCGAGCTGCAGAGGCCACAAGACACTTCTGGTACTGAACCTAGGGAGAATGGGTATGTGAGGATCCAGCTCCTTTCTGCCTCAGGCTCCCTGCAAGCTTCTGCAGGACAGGGGACTGGCCAAGGCTTCAGTCTGATATGAGGCTGGTAGTCCACCACATCTGGAGCCCCTACAGCATTCCCAGGTAGCTCAAGAACAAGAAAATAAAACTTGACGTTTACTGAGCACTTAAGGGGGGCTGGACACTGTGCTAAATGCTTTGTATAAAATTAACAACCCAACTATTTATCAGGTGTTATTAATTATCCCCACTTCACAAAGACGAAACTGAGATTGGGAGAGATTGCCCATGGTTGCCTAGCCAGAAAATGATAGAACTGGGATTCAAACCTAGCTCTGTCTGACTGCAGAGTCTGTGCTCTAAATCATGCCTTACCACTATGCCAACTCACCATCTCCCACTGGAGTGGACGTGCCCTGGCAAAGAGGATCCCCTAGTCAAGGAGAGGGTCTTCAACTCCAACTCCATTCCCAATGCAACTGCCCTAATCTTCTCTCATTTGAACTCAACAGTGTCCTAAATGGTCTTCTTGTGTCTTCCAAATCTTTTACGTACACTATAGCTTAAGTGGTCTGTCTTCCCAGCCCACAAACCTGAATTCACTGTCCTGCTCAAAACCTTTCCATGGCTTGGAGTGTCTCGGGATAAAATAAACTCGTCACCTGTCTGACCTATAAGTTCTTCCATAACCTGGTTTCTGCCATTCTTTCTGCCCCCATCTCTCACTCCATTCCCCTAGCACCCCAGAGATACTAGATTCCCTCAGATACTCTAACCCACTATCCTCTCTCGCCTTCACAGCTGAAGTTCCCTGGACTTGGCACGCCTCCTGTTCTACGCCCCTTCACCTAGCTAACTTCCTCCTTGGACCTTCGATTCTCACTTTCCTATCCCCTCTTTCAGGTAGACTTCTTCAGCCCTTGACTGGACCTTCTCTTCCATCATCCTGTGGTGTACAACTTCCTTGTGGTCTGTTCCCGCTTTAACCTAAGGCTGTGTGTGCTCTCTATACCACTGAATTCTCAGGGTCAAGGACGGTGCCTGGTTTCCGGCAGGCACTCATATCCGTTGAATGAATGAGTAAACTGAGGAGTGAGAGCATTCCACATTCACGTGCCCACCAGGAAATAACCTACGTAAGACAAAAAGGAAAGACAATGCCCACCCTACAGGGCACAGCCCTACACAATTCCAGCTGAATGTTGCAATTTATGCATGTGGACCCAGTATCAGAGCTTCTGATATTTAACAAACAAAAAAAAAGGAATAGCAATTATTGTGTGAAATGTCCAGGCCTTTAAATATTGGCACCTCACTAAAACTCATTAAAAACAGCACGAGGGCCAAATGAAACACTATGGAACCACAGTCAGCCGTGGTATCACTGGTTTGTGATTTCTAGACAGGGTGCCAATCCTGAGCCCCAGCCACCAGTACGAAGTGGCCGCAGGGCAACCCTGCCCAGCATTCCCACCCCTGACTCACCATGCAAGCAGCCTGCACAGCTTCGGAGAGCGCCCCCGCGTGGGGCTGGCACCAGAAGGCGGCGCACTGGAAACTCTGACAGCCCAGGTCAGCAATGAGGCCGAAGGTGTGCGGGTCACGGCCAACGCCAATAAAGGTCAGGAGGCGCACAGGGCACTGCCACAGTGGCTCCTCCTCTGCGCCAGCCTCTGCCTGCCCACACCAGGCCTAGTCACAAGAGGGCCAGGCACAGGCTGGACCCACTGAGCTCTTCCAGCAGCAAGCAAGGACCCCCGGCAGCCCTGCCCACCTCTCCACAACCCCCAACTTCACATTCTGGTACCTGAATGGGATGGGCGGTCATGAGAGAGGCGGACACGCTGAGCATGGCGGGTACCCAGGCATCCCGGTCCCCCCGGGTGGTAAGGACACCAATGGCCTCGTTCAGCACATCCATTCCTGGGGGAACACGTCTACCATGGTGTCTCCCGGACGTAAAGAAGGAAAGAATCTGAGGAGAGTGCCTAGGCCCATCTCCCTGACTTAGAATTCAGAGAGATGAGAAGAGAATTCCTGGAGCCGGGCTTAGAATCTGGAGTTGGGAAGGGTGGTACATCCCAGGCCATACAGGGCCATGGAAACATGCTGAGAGACAGTGGTAGAGCCCACCTCATCCACCTTCCCCTGGCCTCATGCAGCCCACCACGCCCTCCAGCCCGCTCAGTCCTCACCCATGGCTTTAGTGACTGGCAGGGTCCCGATGTACAGTGCCTCGTACTTCTGAGCAGCCTGGCTCACTGCATCCAGCAGCTCCACTAAAAGACACACAGCATGTTGGCCTGGGTGCTCAGCAACGGCCCCTTTCCCTACTCTTCTGAGAGAGATGGAGCTAGCAGAAGACAGAAGAAGAGACCATGGATGCGCCTCCAATTCAGGGCTTGGGATTCCTGGGACCAGGACATGTCGGAAGCCCCATATCTCCAGGGAACTACTAAGTAACCAGGACTACCTCCCCATCTTTCACTAAAAGACCCTGTTGCTGCAACGCAGACCTCCCTCCCCGTACCTTGCCTCGGCAGATCTTCAGGGGAGATGGGGTCCGAGGAACAGCAAGAGGAATCACCACCGACCCCTACTCGCTCTGACAATATCTGAAACACAGTGCAGCTGGCCTGAGGCACAGGGGGAGGGGAATCGAGGTATGGGAGTCAATACCACCTGGCCCCACCACCCTGGCCGCTTCAGACCCAGCTCCCTGCCACATTCCCTGCCCCACTCCTGGCCCTTACCTGGGCACAGAGCCCATGTAGGGCACTGGCAATGGCCTTGGCAGGGACGTCACAGCGAAACACATGGCACTTGAGCATACAGCTGTCTTTGTCTCCCGCCACAAAAGCGAAGTCCCTGGCAGGTCAGAGATGGGGCTGGGGTAGCGTCTGGGTGGGGAAAGGGGCCTGCAATGCCTGCAGGAGCCTAGAGAGTCAGGCAAGGGATGTGGAAAGGATGGACAGGGAGGTCAAGGCTGGGGCTCAAGGCACCTGGCTGTCACTCACCTGTCACTATTCCAGAAGCATGTGGGAGCACAGAAGAGAATCAGCTCAGCCTCTCAGGCTCTCCCCAATCTGTCCCTGTTGAGCTGGGCCCACCCTCCCCAACTAGGGCTGCACCAGGCAGGGGGAAGCAGAGCTTGGGTCCATGTCAGAGGATCTGTGTCCAGGGGTTCAAGTACAAGGGATCAGCATCAGTGGGGAGCACAGCCTGCAGGGTGGGGTATAAGGAGCAACTTTCACTTGCGGGGAGATGTAGGAGTCCTCACCGGCCCTTGGAGCTGCCCACACCCCACACACGGATGTGCACCAGAGGCTGGCAGTGGATCAGACTGTGGTCCAGGGGATTCACCAGGCTCATGGCATCCTTCTTCAGGATCATTAGCATGTTCTGGCCCTGCCAAGGACAGAGTGCAGCCTGGAGCTCAGATGAAAGCGGTTGCCATGGGGAAGAGGCAATTCAGAGACAACTACCTCTGCTAGACTCAGGGTTGAACCTCTGGAAGGGCTGGCCAGCTCACCTCGCCCCAGGCACCATCTGGGGGCTGGCTCCGGCTGCGGGTCTGGGCCAGCTGCTGGATGCAGTTATTGACTGCGATACTGCTCTTCCCTGGTACCAGGTCCTCTTCGGGTACCTCTACCCAACCCAGAGAGCGGACTGCAAAACACTGACAGGTTGGGAGAGAGGGCAGAAGGGCACCAAGTGAGCAGAGGTGGAGTAGGGTAGGAGATGCCACAGGCTCTACACACACAAAACATCTGACACACCCTCCCTTCACCCCAATCATCACTGCTTGGCCCAATCCCACCCCTGACCTTTCCCTCGGGACCCTTCAATGCCGTGGGCTGGCCCTCAAGCCCAAGTCATTACCTTAGCCCCTGGTTCCATGTTCTGGATGTAGGATTCCTCACTATACCAGGACAGAGAGTTACTGGAACAGAGCAGAGCTGGTAAGAGACCACACTTCCTGCAGAAGGGACACTGGTGAGGCACAGACTACTTGATAGGCAGTAGATGTGGAATAAGACCCAGAATATATTGTCCCAAATATAAAACCAGAGCAGGACAAGGCCCAGGACGTATTAAATAAATGTAAGGTAAAGAGTGTGACTTAGAACCTGAGGGAAAAATCAGGGCACAGGACACAGAATAAAAGTTGCAAACATGGCCCTGGCTGGTGTGGCTCAGTGGATTGAGCGCTGGCCTGCGAACCAAAGGGTCTCCAGTTCAATTCCCAGTCAGGACACAAGCCTGGGTTGCAGGCCAGGTCCCCAGTAGGGGGTGTGTGAGAGGCAACCACACATTGCTGTTCCTCTCCCTTTCTCCCTCCCTTCCCCTCTAAAATTAAATAAATAAAATATTTTTAAAAATTATTTAAATAAAAAAAGTTGCAAACACAGAACAGGGTCCAAAATGCGGACCAGAGCCCCAAGTCAGGACAAGAGACCCTAGAACACAGGATGGGAATCTCCGTGAACAGAGTCCAGGACAGTGGCCAGGGTCTAGAACATATGTCAGGACCCAGAATGTGGAAAAGAATATGTGGCAAAAGGCAGAGTTAGGAACAAAGACAAAACTCAAAATACTGAGAGCCAAGAACATGGGCCAGAGTGTAGAACCTGGGCTGGAAAGCAGACTGTGGATCCAGCTGTACGAGTGCCATGGCACCCTGAGCCTTTCACTTGGCCCCGCCTATCTATTCCTGTTACCTCCGGTCCAGTGAGCTCTCCAGGCTGGAGAAGGATCTTCCTTTTGGGGGCCGGAGTTCCCAAATCCCTTCCGTCCTCTGCAGAGAGGGAACCAGGTCAGTGCAGCGGCAGACTAGATCCACACATGGGCTCAGGGGTCCTCCTCACACTCCACCTACCGTGCATGGACCCTCTGCATCTCCTGGCTCCCAGGATGGGCGCTGCCACTGGGTACTGCCGCTGGGTACATGCCAATAGTAAGTACCTGCAGCATCATGGATCTTCCTCCAGCCAGGGGGCAGGCCTGGCTCTCCCTCCAGACTCTGGTCACTCCACAAATCATCTACGGGAACACGGAATGAGGGGGAACACAGAATTGGAGGGGGCATAGGTATGGGTTCACAAAGACACCTTGTCAACCCTCACGTTGGAGGTCCAGGCTCCCAATCTTGGATAATTTTTACAGTACAAAGATCAGGGTTCGCCTGTACCCTGGTTCTCACCCCGGGACGTTCCCCTCCTCCCTGCCTTTGATCCTTGGAGCAGCCCTTCACGCTCCCTCGTCCCCTCCCGGTGCTCCCTCTCATCGGGTCCCTCCGTGCACACCATCGCAATTGACCAGAATTATGGCCAGCATGTAATCCTTGCCCAGCATTGCCCCGGCCGCGTCCCCGCCGGCCTCCGCCCGCCTGCACTCCCAGTGCAGCTCGACCTCTGGAGCTGCTGCGCCGAAAAGCCCAGCCTCTCTGCGCCGGAGTCAGCGGAGCCCGAGGACACCGCCCAAATACGGGGCGGGGCTGGGGTGAAATAGGGCGGGCCGAGCAGCAGCGCCCGCCGAGGGGTGGTGCATGTAAACAGGCGTCTGGATCCAAAGTCGGTGCGCGTTTAGTGCTTGAGTCCAGGGGAGGAGCACCGTAGCTAGCGCACCCACCGACACCACCGAGCAACTAGGAGCTCATCAAGCGGCGATGACCCGCCAGGCGAACGTGTGCCGCGTTCAAACGCACACAAGTGAGATCATCACGCCCAGATCGTAATTGCGCGCGCGCACGCATAGCCTGGGAAGCGACTGCAGTCGTCACTTGGGAGTATCTGTGGGCAGTCTACCGCCTGGGCTCCGGCGCCGGGAAAGCGCATCCACCCTTACCAAAAATGCCCCGGAAGTGCCTCCGCTCTAGGTAATGATGGTCTTGGCACTTGGTAAGAGGGAGGCGGGGCTGCGCCTGCGCAGCAAGTTCGGCGGGGAAGATGGCGGATGACAAGGTGAGTGACCATGGGGGTGATCTACAGTCAGGGTAGTATTCACACCTTTTTAGTCCTGGGGGAAGAAGACACTGGAGCGGCTCATGGGTGGGGATGCCCCTTGTTTTCCCTGGCGACGGACTTTTGCTCCTGTCGACGGCCTCAACAGTGGGAAGTTGACTGGCGGAGCGCTACGCGAGGCAAACGGGGCTGGGATCCCTCATGTGTCCGCTCTGGGAGAGCATCGGGATTCCTAGTTACTGACACACACTCAAACTCTTTCACTCGGACACACTCCTCACTCCGCTCCATTCCCAAGCACTCGAAATTTCCCCTCCCAGAGACACGTTGTTCCCGATTCACACCGGCACACACCCTCAGTCGACCACTCCCTTGGGCACAAACTGAATTCCATACTTACATGCCAGCCGAATCACTCAGTTCATTTACCCGCGCTCCTGCAAACAGCCATTACCCATCACCTATCCTCCGGCGCGCGTTTATAGTCACATGTTCAATTTGGGATGGCCTTAAGGGACAATGGGGAGAAACCTCGGCAGAAGCCCCGGGCCATTTCTTACCTTTGGCCTGGAAGTTCAGCACCACTCACATTTACCCTGCATTAGGCCTTGGGACTCAGCAGACAGAACAGACCGATCTCCACTTCCAGATAGGTTATGGTCGCGTCATTAGTACTTTCCTGATCTGAGTGCAGGTCCCCTAGCTGCCCCTCCCGCCTTCTCTACATATTGCTTATTATATAAAGAGCCTGTAAATTACTGATACACATCCCATCTGTCACCCCGTCCCTGGCCCCAATGTGACTTCTGTCCTTGTCAGTGCCTTCCTTCCTTTATCACTGTCATCTCAGGAAGGTGTCTATAAGAAGAGGTTTCTCAGGCTCACCCCATCCCAGTCTCTGATGGATGGACTTGAGCAGGAGATGGGGCTAGGTCAGTCTGCTGGAGCCATGTCTCCCTTGTCCTAGGATTCTTTGCCCAAGCTTAAGGACCTGGCGTTTCTCAAGAACCAGCTGGAGCGCCTGCAGCAGCGTGTGGAAGACGAAGTCAGTAGTGGTGTGGGACAGGTAATGCTGCTTCTGACCCCACCCCCTGGGCTTCATTGCCCAATAGGCTTTTGAATGGGTGGTAGAGATTTATTCAGCAAATGGTTATTGAGGGCCTGTTCTCTGTAACTTTAAGAAGTATTTCCCTGGGAAAATGACACTTGAACTGGGATCTTAAATGGGGGCTAACAAGGTGAAGAAGAGAGGGAATATTCCAGGCAGATGGAACAACAGTGGCAGAATTCTTGTGGGAAAGACCATGATGAACAGGGGGGTGAAAGCAGTTCAGTTTGGCTGCAGTAGTGGGAGAGCATGCTGGGATATGAGAAGCAAGCAGGGCTCGGATTCCGCAGGGACGTCTCTGTTGCCTTGTGGCAGTAAGGTTCTGTGTTTGGAGCCTTCTAACCCTTGGGTTCTGAGATTGTATAATCAGAACTCCTAGTTTTTTTTTCTGCCCCCAGAACCTTGAGAAGGTCTTCGGAGAGAAACTACAGCTTTCCATAGTAAGGAGGAGCAGGTGGTGGGCTGCTCTAAGCCCAGCTTGAGTAGCTCCTGGTTGGAGGAGGGGAGAACCTACTGAGTTTCCTCCTGAATCTTCTTCCACAGGATGGCTCGTTCTTGTCCTCCCCATTTTTCAAAGGCTTCCTGGCTGGCTATGTGGTGGCCAAACTGAGGGCATCAGCAGTATTGGGCTTTGCTGTGGGCACCTGCACTGGCATCTACGCGGCTCAGGCATATGCTGTGCCAAATGTGGAGAAGACATTGAGGGACTATCTGCGGTCGCTGCGCAAGGGGCCTGGCTAGCTCTGGATCCCACGGGGAGGCAGGATGAGCAGCTGGGACCTGCAAGTGGAGACCTCTCGACCACAGACGCCATATCTCGCTTCCCCAGCTGTCACCCATTTGCTGTCTCCAATTTTCCTGCCACCTTCGTCCTTGCTTCCTTTCCTGCAGAGGGTGCACAGTGGCTCATAGCCACCACCCTGGACTCCTCCTTTTCTCTCTAACCCCATGGGACTGATCCCAAGACCGTGGCTTCTAGGGCCACCAGAACTGTTCCCGCCCTGACTGTGGAGTTCTCAGCTGACTATGATCTTTAGTATTCTCTCTGTCCATGTACCACGGCTCTTCCCTCCTGGCAGCCGGCTCCATATTTTGATTCTCTCCAAACGTATCACAATCCTCACTGCCCCCTGCTAGTTTCACCCAGGGTCTGGTGTGAGCATGAGTGTAGAAGATGGGGGTGTGGCAGGCCTGGGCCGGCCTAGGCAGGCCCGCTGGACCCTGATGCTACTCCTGTCCACTGCCATGTATGGTGCCCATGCCCCATTGTTGGCACTGTGCCACGTGGATGGCCGAGTGCCCTTCCGACCCTCCTCAGCCGTGCTGCTGACTGAGCTGACCAAGCTGCTGTTGTGCGCCTTCTCCCTCCTGGTGGGCTGGCAAGCGTGGCCCCGGGGGTCCCCACCCTGGCGCCAGGCTGCCCCCTTTGCACTATCAGCCTTGCTCTATGGCGCTAACAATAACCTGGTGATCTATCTTCAACGGTACATGGACCCCAGCACTTACCAGGTGCTGAGCAATCTCAAGATTGGAAGCACCGCCCTGTTCTACTGCCTCTGCCTCCGGCACCGCCTCTCTGCACGCCAGGGCTTAGCACTGCTGCTGCTGATGGCAGCAGGGGCCTGCTATGCAGCGGGTGGCCTCCAAGACCCTGGGAACACCCTTCCTGGGTCCCCTCCAGCAGCCGCGGCCGGTCCCATGCCCCTACACATCACTCCACTAGGACTGCTGCTCCTTGTCCTGTACTGCCTCATTTCCGGCTTGTCGTCTGTGTACACAGAGCTGCTGCTGAAGCGACAGCGGCTGCCCCTGGCACTTCAGAACCTCTTCCTCTACACTTTTGGTGTGCTCCTGAACCTAGGTCTGCATGCAGGTGGCGGCCCTGGCCCAGGCCTCCTGGAGGGCTTCTCGGGATGGGCAGCGCTCGTGGTGCTGAGCCAGGCACTGAACGGACTGCTCATGTCGGCTGTCATGAAGCACGGCAGCAGCATCACACGCCTCTTTGTGGTGTCCTGCTCACTGGTGGTCAATGCCGTACTCTCGGCAGCCCTGCTGCGGCTGCAGCTCACAGCCGCCTTCTTCCTGGCCACGCTGCTCATTGGCCTGGCGGTGCGCCTGTACTACGGCAGCCACTAGCCCCTGACCACCTCCACCCTGGCTCCTGACCCTGGAGATCGGGCGTCGCCATTAGAGCCACCTCCCAGCCCCCCTTTCCCTCAGCAGCCCTGTAACAAGTGCCTTGTGAGAAAAGCTGGGGAGGCAAAGGTGTACCCCTGGGAGACTTGGATCGTGGCTTTGGTTAAGGAAACTGGAAACTTTTAAACACCCCTTCTCCCAGTTCTTCCTAAGGAATTAAGGGAGCATCAATACCTAGGCCTGAGAAATGACCCCATTCCTCATGGAGAAGGTTCCCTGCCTCGTCCTGCGTGAATGCAGTTGCTTAAAGTGGGCTGTAGGTGACAGTTGGTTTTCCTTGCCTACTGTGGTCACCCCAGCAGACCCACGGCCGCAAGGCCTGGTGCTGGCTGCCCAGCTGTGGTGCATGATTCCCCCGTAAAGGATACTCGCCCCCAGCTGTCTTGCAGAAAAGCCCAATTGCCACAGATTCCACGCCCATTGCCTCGGCCATTCTGCCGAGCTCCCCTAGCTCTAGCTGCATCTGGAGACAGTGCCCCCTGCTCCCTCTGCAGTGCTGCCTTCCACATCCAGCCTTTGTTCTGGGAACCACAAGGGGCTGGGACTTAACTCGTCTCAGGAAATGTCCGTGGGCCCTGGCTTAAGTCTATACTCCTGACCTCTACTCATCCAAAGACCGTCTTGAAGCCCTCTGCCCCGTCTAGAGCTGCTAGGCGTTTCCATTGTCCCCACTCTAGGTCCTGCTCCTACATAGCAATGTCCCAGCTCCCAGCAGCCACAGAAGCTCTGCACAGAGTGACCTGGGACCAGGCACAGGGAAACTTGTATCGCTCAATCAGTGTCTAGCTGCATAAGCAATAAGGTCTTAATAAAGCTTTCTGGAGTGTAGGCAGTTCCTCCAATCAGCCATGATCTGTGTCCTGTGTCTTCTGTGTTATATAGCTCCTCTCAAACAATTGTATTCCCCTGACTTCCTTAGTATCTTAACCCTGGAGTAACTCATAAACTAGAAGGAAAGACTTCTGTGTCACAGAGCTTTTGAAGTTTTCCTGAAGCATGAAACTTGGGTGCTGGGGAATTCAGAGGCATCTTGGGATCAGAAGGTACCAAGCCCAGCAGGACAAGCTAGACTGAGGCCAGAGAGCTCTAGGACTCGGCGTGGTTGATTCTCATTTCCTCTGGGTCCCTCGCTGCCTGTCGTCTGATCTCATTGCCAAAGGAATGTTAGGCCCTGCTGCCGTGGTAGAATGCCTAGTAAACTTGTTTTTAAAAATGTCCTAGTCCTATTGAAGCATTATCGTAGAGAGTGGGGTTTCAAAATCTTTCTATTTTTTAAGCAGCTCCCTAGGTGACTCTGGTGCACACGTGAACCACTACTAAGTGCTGTGTAGAGCTATAGCCAACTAAACTTGAATTTGAATTCTGCTGCTGTCACTAATAGCTGACTGTCCCTGGGCAGATACTTAACCTCTCCTATCTTTAGCTGCCTTAGCTCTGAAATGGGAGTCAATGGTACCTACACTATTTGGGGGAGCAGAAAAGGTTAAGTGAAATAATGGATATTAGGTGCTTAGCAGGGACTGGCACAACACTGGCTAGTGGTGGTATTAATTACAACGAAGTTTCACTTGGTTATTGGATCTCAACTTCCTCTTCCTTCTAGGACCCTTAAGAATAAGAAGAGAGGGCCCTGGCTGGGTAGCTCAGTTGGTTTGTGCATCATTCCACTATGCCAAGGTTGTGGGTTTCATCCCCTGTCAGGGCACATTCAAGAATTGACCAATGAATGCATAAATAAGTGGTACAACAAATCAGTGTATTTTTTCTCTCTCTAAAATCAATAAATAAAATTTTTTTTAAAGGAAGAAGAGAGAGGAAACTGCCTCTGAATGATTCCTAATCACCAGAGTTCTCCCCAGGGCAAGGATCCAGCCTAGTCGGCAACCCGCCGCAGCTGCCGGTTCTGGGCTTGGAGCTCCTGGTTCTGTGCGGCCAGGTTGATGGTGTCTTGCAGAATGCTAGCCAGCAGGCGGCGCTGGTGATGCTCTGTGGTCTTGGTCCGTTCCTCCCACATCCCCCGCCAGGCTCGGAAGACCTGTTTTCCAGATTCAGAGATGTCTGTCAATTAGCCAGCCTTGTCACCCACTCAAGGCCTGTCCCTACTGACCTGTAACAGGTGGCAAGTCTGAGCTCGAGTGGCCTGCACGTGCAGGTCATAGAGGGCTATCAGGTCCTGCTCCGCAGTGTCCCGCTCTGCCTGAAGAGCCTCCAGCTGGAGTCTCAGCGCTGCCTGCTCCCGGTGCCATCTCTGGCTCTTCACGGAGGCCTTAAGAGATAACACAGTCAGCCCTTCGGATCCACAGTCCGTTCTCGGATTCAACCAACCACAGATTGAAAATATATTTTTTAAATGTTACGCTATTGCTGATGTGTACTACGTAGTTTGGCCACCATGGTGGCTGCATGTCGGAACTGAACATGTACAAACTATTTTTTCTTCTCACTATTCCCTAAACGATACAGTATGGCAACTACTTATATAACATTTCATTATATTAGGTATTATAAGTAATCTAGAGATGATTTAAAGTATGCAGGAAGATGTGTGAAGGTTACATGCAAATACTGTGCCATCTTATATAGGGATTTGAGCATCCATGAATTTTGGTATCCACAGGGGTACCAATCTTCTGTGGATACCAAGGGACAGCTTTCTTGACTGCCACCTGTGTACCCGCTCTGTTCTACATGCTTCATGCGTATGATCTCATTTTATCCAATGTCAACCCTAGGAAGTAGCTGCCCTTTTGCAGATTTAGCAGCTGGATCGGAGGAGTGACCTAACATGCCCAAATTCCCATGGCTAGTGAGGGGCAGAGCTAGGATGACATGCCTTTCAAAGGCTCACCATCATCCTCAGGGTGGAGCCGGAATCCGGAGGCGGGGCACATGCTGATCTCTTCAGCCTTGCCTCTGACCACACACCTGTCAGGCTCCAGCCAGATGGACAGTTTGCAAGACCCAGAACCCATTGCGCAGTGCTCGCCTCTGGACCTTTGTCCATACAGTATTGTCCTTGCTTAGAACATGTGTTTCTCCACCCCAGCCTCCAAACCCCATGCACATAAGTTTTGTCCTGTAATTTGTTCAGACAAGTTCTGTGTACTGAGTGCCTCTGTGTGGTGAGTGCAGACTGCCCCTCTGAGGCTCAGAGTCCAGTCGGTCTCTGACTGGTTCATTTGTCCTTTACTTCTCAGCTTGGATGCCATCTTCTCTGATCCATTCCAGCCTGGGTCAGGTACACCTCTTTGTCCCCACAAGCCCCTAGCTCCCCCCATCACAGCGCTTAGCACCAAGAATTGCCTCGTCTATCCCCTACAGAGCTGTGAGGGCCAGGAGAGAAGGTATGGCCCAGTCTGCCGTTATTGACACTGGATCTCAGCACCCCAGAACAGTGCCTGGCCCAACCAGAAGGAGCTAAAGTCCCCTACATGACCCTCCTTACCTCTTCTCCTGCCCCCAGGCCTTTGACCTGGTCACCTGCCTCCTCCTGATCCAAATGCTTCAGTTCCTCTTGGATCCAAAGCTGGTGCTGTTCTCGCAGTCTCTGCCTCCGGGCCTGGGCCAGGAGGAACTGCAGGGCCACATCTGGGGCCTGCCGGGCCTAGGTGGCATCGGTCTGGGCTCAGCCAGGAGCCCATGTATGCACACAGCCCTGAGACATAGGGGCCAACATTTCCAACAGAATCCTATTACCAGGGCTACTGCCAGAACTACCACCCGGAACAAACTGGCCTGACAGAGCCTGTAGTCTGGACAGAGACCCGGAGGCCATGCGGGGAAAGGAAAAGTATTGGCTCTGCCAATAGAGCCTAAGGATCGCATACTCCTGATCCAAACCCAGTAGGAAAACCGGGCCTTCCCACGCCCCTCCCTTAGGGATCCAGTAGACCTTTAGGTCCTTTATTTGCCAGAAGTTCCGTATCTCTCCCCACTGTGGGGCAGGGTAAGCCAGAGACGTATTCACTGGGTTCTGCAACTCCGCAACTCTTCACTCCCCCAACAGCCTCCCACTGCTCTGGGTACACGAGGGTACCTGTTCCTCAGCGTCCCTGAGAGGACGCTTTTGGTGGAGCCCAGGTCCTAGAGATGCTGCTCTTCCTGCCGCTGGCGGAAATGCAATTAAGCACATCAATGGTGAAGACCCCCAGCTCCGCCCACCTTGGGGTTCTCCCTGACCCACCTTGGGGTTCTCCCTGGAGGCCTGGACTTGCTCCCGAATTTATCACCTGCTGAGAAGACAGTAGGAGTGGGAAGTCCACATGCTTCCTCCCAGGACTGTGAGTTAAGACCAGAGCTTGGAAATCAAACAGATCAGGCCTCAGCGCCTCCTTTTCTTAGCTGTATGATCTCCAGCAGGTGGCTAGTCTTTTGAGTCTTCATTTTTCCTCATCTATAACATGGAGCTGATTAAAGTTACAGAGAGTATGGAATGGGATACGGTGCCCAAAGCACTGCACTGCTCAGTAAATGGGAGCTTACAGGTCTAATTTCCAAGGCCCAGAGCTGTAAAAACAAGTTGCAAGTAATTGTGAAAAGGGAAACACCAGGAGAAGCTAGGCAGGGGCAGCCCTCCCAGCCACTCTGTGGCAAATTGTAGAAGATAGCGCCCTCTTCTGCACAAGGGTGGGCGTACACCCTGATAGGACAAAGCGCACCACTAAGGACTTGGGCATTTGCGCCTGTGCGGACTTCGACTGTCCCAGTGACCCTGGAGTACTCAGTTCCCTTCTCTGAGCCTCAGTTTGCTCACATGAAAAGTGGGAACAGACCTGGCCAGGTGGCTCAGTTGGTTGTAGTATTGTCCTGTGCACCAAAAGTTTGCTGGTTCGATCCCCAGTTTGGGCACATACCTAGGTTGTGGGTTCGATCCCAGGTCGAGGCAAATACAGGAGGCAACAAATCAATGTTTTTCTCTCCCAATGGTTTCTCTGTCTCTCTTTCTCTCTCTCTCCCTTCCCCCCTCCCTCCCTTCTTTCCTCTCTCTCTAAAATCAATAAACATATTCTCAAGTGAGGATTTTTAAAAAAAGAAAAGAAAAGTGGGAGCAGCCCTGGCTGGTGTGGCTCAGTGGATTGAGTGCCAGTTAGGGAAGCAACAGGCCGCTGGTTCGATTCCCAGTCAGGACACATGTCTCCATTGTGGGCTAGGTCCCCAGTAGGGGTTGCGCAAGAGGCAACCACACATTGATGTTTCTCTCCCTCTGTTTCTCTTTTCTCCTCTAAAAATAAATAAAATCTTTAATTAAAAAAAAAGTGGGAGCTATGTTATCCTCCTTGCTTGAAATACTTCTGTGGCTTCCTTTGGACTGTCAAGATAAAGTCCAAACATCTCAATAAGCTTACAAAGCCCTGTATGCCCAGCCCTACTTCCTTCTCCAATCCTTCTCTCCTGACTCTCTTTCTCAAACTCTGTTCTCCAACAAATCAAGCTAAATCAAGCTGCGTGCAGTCCCCCAAAGAGATCAAGCACTCACTCACTTCTGAGACTTTTCTTGTTATTTTCTCTGCCTAAACATTCTTCCTTAATTGCTGGCCCCTCTGCCAGCAATCAGCTCCCCCTGAAGTCTCCTTTCTCTTTCTCGCCAAGACTAACTTAGATGCCCCATAGAACCTTGTGTTGATAAGCCCTTTAAATTAGCACTGATATGGCCCGGTTGGTGTAGCTCAGTGGACTGAGCGCAGGCTGGGAACCAGAGGGTCCCGGTTCGATTCCCAGTCTCAGGGCACATGCCTGGGTTGCGGGCCAGGTCCCCAGTGGGGGCCATGTGAGAGGCAACCTCTCCCTCTCTTTCTCCCTCCCTTCTCCTCTCTCTGAAAATAAATAAATAAAATCTTTAAAAAAAAATTAGCACTGATATGATGTTGTAATTGTTTCTCTCCTAAAATCTTTAAAAAAAAAAATTAGCACTGATATGATGTTGTAATTGTTTCTCTCCAGCAGATTGTAAACTCCACGAGGACAGGGATTTCCTAGGGCCTACATGGTGCTGTGCCCAGCACATAGTGAGTGGTCAGTAAATGTTTGGGAATCAATAAATTAATGGGAGTGCACTGCAAACAGAGGAAGGAATGCAGACGAAGGCGAGGCTCCCAAGAGGTTGGATAAAAAGACCTACCTGTGATTCTGGTTGCACCACACCCTCAGCGCTGACCCCCTTGAGCAAGCAGCTGCCTGGGTGCCGACTCCAGGCTTTCACCACCTATGGAGAGACGGTTCAAGGTGGGCTCTGGCCACTGCTGACCCAGGCACCCTCAGGGCTTAGCTAGCTCACCCGTAACTCCTGCAGTGCCCTGCCCAGCTGGCTGAGCCCACCGTCTGTCAGCGGGGCCCCAAGGAGGCCTGAGCGCAGGTTCTTCAGGCCAGCCCGGCGGGCTCGGGCCTCTTCGGCTGCGTCCCACAGGGTGGGCTTCACCTGTTTCACCTGCATCCTCCTTCCCGCGGCCCCCAAGAGAGCAGCCTGGAGCAAGCTGAGGGAGCTGCCTGGTAAAAGGAGACTCCGAGTGAGTCACTTCTTCCTCTGAACTCCAACGCATATTGCCTATGACTCCTTTAATTTTTATTAACAGCACTATTCATAAAAACAGCCAACGCCTACCAGACTTTTTTACATGTGCTCGATGTCACAGTGCTGAGGCTCTCTGTGGGGTGCCTCTTTTATCCACACAACCCTGCAATGAGGCGACAACTCTAAAAGTTTTGTCCTCCTCTCACAGTTTCCAGATGAGGCAACGTAGGCTCAGAGAGAGCAAGCAACTTCCTGGTGGCTGGCAGAGCTGAAAGCCAAGCCCAGGTCTGCCTGTGCCCTTCCTTAATCAGGACACCAAACTGGCCTATAAATATGAGTCTGCTTTGTCCTTGAGGGTGCGAACTGTCCCAACTAATCTTCCATGCTCCCCAGGGCCTGGCACAGAGGGAATCTGGGAATGCACTAACCAAATGAATGTGTGTTTGCTGATTTTAGAGACCAGCAGTTTGTTGTTGTTGTTTTTTAATGGATGTGTGAACATAGGCAAGTTTACCTTTCCTTCTCTGATCCTCCCTTTCCTTGTCTGTAAATTAGAGCTGCTTCATGGGGTTTAGTAAGAACTGAAGGTATTAGTGCAAAAATGCTTGGCAAACTGTTGAAGGCCTCTGAAGGGTGAGGGGTTGTTTTCATTACTGCCCTGCCTCTCCAGACTTCCACAGTGGGCCGGCCACCCCAGGACCTTGCCGAATCCCAGCCCTCCTGAAGAGTAAGGATCTGTCTGGGCTAGGGTTGGGGCTGTGGTGGGGAGAGAGGATGGAGCAGGCCTAAGACCAGATCCCAGAGCTTCCTAAAGAACCCCACACTCCCCCCTCCCTACCCCCAGGCCACCTTGAGGGTCCAGGCGAAGAAGAAGGCCAGTGTAGCTGTTTCCTTTCAGGAGCCATGAGACAATCCACGGCAGAGAGCCCTCCACCTCCTCATCAACAGCCTTACCAGCCAACACCTGCAGCAGGGGACAGCCTCTGCCGGAGGGAAGGAGGAAGAAGCATGTCCACCGGTGGGTGGGAAAGAAACTGCCCCAGATCATGCTTTGATGGAAAGTGGAACAATTTCCGGTCACTTTTGTACACCATCAGACAGATTGGCAACCTTGTGCAAATTTTTATTTTATCATTATTATTTAATTACACAAATAACATAGTCTCATAATAAAAACATTTCAATTGTCTACTGACCCTGCCCTTGTATCCGGAATATAGAGAGCTCTTGCACTTCCAAAAAAAAAAAAAAAAAAAAAGACAATAACCCAATTTGAGAATGGCAAAGCAAGGTGACATCAACAAAAATGGCAGAGTAAGGAACTCGAGGGATCTGTCTCTCCCCAGAAACACCTGGCAAAAATGGCCAGAATCAGCCTTGCTAGAACTCTGGGAGGTGGTCAAAGGTTTATAGCAACCATGTGAATGCTTGTCCAGGAGAAATCTCGGTGATGTTGTAACTTCACCTATCCGCAGTCCCCTCCCAGCACAGGGTGTCTTGCAGACAACAGTCCACGTTTCCGGCGGGGGTGCCTGGCTCTGGAGGGAGCAGAGCAGCTCCTGTTCCCAGGGCATTGTGTTTGTTTCCACTGATTGGGGTTTTCCTAAAGGACTGACCAAAGGGGTGTCCCTTTACTTCATTTTTCTTGGAACTCTTGCAGGGCAGAGCAGCTACACCAGAGAACGTAAGACACTGAAAACATTGTTTTAAAAACATAACCTTCCCTGCCCCCAGAACACTGAAAGACAAAAGAACAAGCAAAAATAACAATTGGGCCCTGGCCAATATGGCTCAGTTGGTTGGCATGTAGTCCCATAAATCAAAATGTCAGGGGTTCAATTCCCAGTCAGGACACATGCCTGGGTTTCAGGTTTGGTGCCCAATCAGGGCATGTACAAGAGGAAAGTTTCTTTCTCACATTAATGTTTCTTGCCTTCTCTTTCTCCTTCCCTTCCCCTGTCTCTAAAAGCAATTTAAAAATAACAGTTACTGTAAGCAACAGATACATAGAAAGATGAAAGGAAAAGTTGGGGAGTGAGATTTAGGGGGAATAAGGACTTTTAAAAGTTCCCACGTGTACTGGGGAACCTAGAAACACCACGCACGTGCCCAGGGCAGGATGCTCGCTCAGAAAAGCCCTAAGAAGGCTCAGCAGCAGGGAGGCTAAAGCAGAACTCTGAATGGCCTGGCTAAGCAGAAAGGAGTGACCCAACACAGAGCCGATCTGTAGAAATCTGGGGAATTTTTCTTTCCTTGTCCTCCTTCCCATCCTTCTCCTCCTTGCCTCCTCCTCCCCTTTCTTCCCTGTTCTTTCTCTTTCTTCCTTTTTAAAGTGGTTTTGTGTGTGTGTGTGCGCGCGCGTGTGTGCGCGCGCGTGCGCTATGTCAGGTCACTGGCTAGCCACTGAGAGTAGAAGGGAGACTTCAGTGACCACAAAGAATGCAGTCCTCGCGGAAGCTGTTCGGAAAGGTAACTAGGCAAACAGATGGCTTCATCGCAGAGCAAGCCACAGCGCAAACCCTGGAGAGGAGGGTGAGTCTGGCTTTCAGAGTTCCGGCATCACCGTATCCAAAAAGTCGAAGCACCACGGGGAAGGGTGGAAACTTAAGACACCAACACAATAAATACAAAAAATACTCAGACTTTACAAAAAATACTCAGACTTTACAAAAAATACTCAGACTTTACAAAAAATACTCAGACTGGCCAGTTTCCAACCAGAAAAAAGGATGAGGCATGCAAATAAACACAAAAGTGTGGCTCATTCATAGGGAAAAGAACAGACATTCAATTCACTGGACAGAGATTCGTTTTTTTAAAGATTTTATTTATTTATTTTAGAGAGAGGGGAAGAGAGGGAGAAAGGGAGGGAGAGAAACATCAGTGTATGGTTACCACTTGCACAGTCCCTACTGGGGACCTGGCCAGCAACCCAGGCATGTGCCATGACTGGGAATCAAACTGATAACCCTTTGGTTCACAGGCCAGCACTCAATCCACTGAGTCACACAAGCCAGGGTTAGACAAAGGTTCTAATTCAACTATCTTAAATATGCTCAGGAAACTAAAGAAAATCAATAAAATGATATTCAATGAATAGAGAATATTAATAGTAGGGTAGAAATTTTTTTTTAAGTAGAAATTCTAGACCTGAAAAACACAGTAACTGAAATTAAAAATCCACTAGAGGGCAGATTTGAGCAGGTGCAAGAAAGAATACCATCCAGCTTCACTGTAGGTCAAATAAAATTATCCAGTCTGAGGAGCAGAAAGAAAAAAGAATGAAAGAAAATGAAACTAAGGGACTTGTAGGAGGCCGTCAGGTATACAAAGACATGCATAATGGGAGCCCAGGGGGAGAAGAGAGACAGAAAGGGGCAGAAAGGATATTTAAAGAACTACTGCTCAAAATTGACCTGAATTTTACAAAAGACATGATGAATCTACACATCCAAGAAGCTCCAAAAATTCCGAAGAGGGCCTGGCTGGTGTAGCTCAGTGGATTGAGCGCAGGCTGGGAACCAAGCGGTCCCGGTTCGATTCCCAGTCAGGGCACATGCCTGGGTTGCAGGCCAGGTCCCCAGTGAGGGCCATGTGAGAGGCAACCACACATTGCTGTTTCTCTCTCTCTTTCTCCTTCCCCTCTCTCTAAAAATAAATAAATAAAATCTTAAAAAAAAAATTCCGAAGAGGATAAACTCCAAGATACCCACACCAAGACACTTTATAATCAAACTCGCAAAAGCCAAAGTCGGACACAGTCTTGAAAACAGCAAGAGAGAAGCAACTCATTATGTACAAGGGATCCTCAGTGAGATTAAAAACAAATTTCTCATCAAAAACTATGGAGGCCAGAAGGCAGTAAGAGGACCTATTTAAAGTGCTGAATGAAAAAATACCTGTCAACTAAGAATTCTATATCTGGCAAAACTGCCCTTCAAAAATGTAGGAGAAATGAAGATATTCCCAGGTAAGCAAAAGCTGAAGAAGTTTACTGCTAGTAGACTTGCCTTACAAGAAATGCTGAGGGAGTCCTCCAGCCTGTTGGAGGTGAGGAAGCAGAAGACTCAGATGCTGCCCTGGCCCTCCACATCTGTACTGCAGTCCCCTCTACCCCTACCCCGTCCCCCAAGCTGTAGGACTTACGGGGCTCCCGGGAGCTGCAGGATCCTCAGGGCCCCTCGCCATACACTCTGAGTCCCAGGACCCTTAGGAGGGGCAGGCCCTGGGCGGGACACGGTGACAGTAAGCAGAGAGCAGTCCCTGTGGAGGAGAGGCTAGGATCAAGCCAAATGCCTCGGAGGTGGGTGGTGATAGGAGGTACCCTCTTGTCCTCACCTGCCTTCACCCGCTGTGGCCCGCAAGTACAGGTCTGAGGCAGCGCCTGCGTCAGACACCTCCACTTCAGTGGCCCCTTCCACTACCCTGGAGGGAGGGGAGGCTGAGCTCAGCTCTTAGGCACCAGAGTTCCCCAGAACCTCTGCCTGGGGAGCCCTTGGGGCTCCCAAGAGCCTCGAAGAATTATCCCCAAGGCTCCAAGCTCAGTATATCCCTTAAAATCCTCTCACTTTTACAACCTTATTTTGTCTGCTCTGTCATCTGCCCAGAGAGGCAAACAGGGTAGTTGGGATTGCTCCCATGTTACAGATGGAGCAACTGCAGTTCTGCTCAGTGAGATGCTGGAATCACCCAGGATGATAAGGATCGCGTTGAAGGGGTGTAAGTGTGTGGGTGAGAGGAGGGAGAAGAATGGGGATGTAGAATGGCGGAAAGAGGGTGAGAAGGAATCCTGGGACCCCAAGCACAGAGCTTCCCTCCTCTGGGGTGACAGTGTGGAGCAACTTCCAAGGGCCTTGTTTGGGAGTGTCAGCCCTGCCTTAAGAGAAGCATCCTTGGATTCTGTTGGGCCCTGGACACTCACAAGCCTAGAGGGGCCACCTCCAGCACCGACAAGTTCTCTGCCCTTGGAGACAGCAGGTCCCGAGTCCTCCTGCTGGGGCTGAGCTGGGATCAAACAAACACAACCCCTGTTACACACCAAGCCTTTTCCCAGCTTTCAGCTCACATGGTCCTCACGCTGGAGCCCTGTGGGCCAAGCAAGGCACCAATGCAGCCATTTCAGGCAGGAGAAAGGAGGCCCCGGAAAGGCGAGCCCGCACTGGAGAGCAGCAGAATGGAGCTGGACCCAGGCTCTTCCGGCTGCCCTCCAGCCTCAGGCTCTTTCTGGAGCATCACCATGGCCGTGGCTCCCCGGGTCCCCCTTTCCTCCAGGGTCTCACCTGCACCAGGCTGAGAGTGCTAAACACAGGATCAGAGCCCCCAAGAGGCAGAGCTTCCTCAAACAACATCTGCAGCAGCTAAGGTGGAAAAAAAGGGAGGGAAAGGGGTGCAATGGGGATTGAGAAATAAACTGACGAAGGGATTGACGAAGAACTGTGTTTCAACATTTCCCGAGGGTGATGCCTGTGCTGTGCGCTGTGCGTGGTATTGGGAAAAATGTCCAGGACAGAAGCAAGCCCAGACCTCACAGTTTACAGGAACCTAGACAAGGGAGCAGACGTTTTAGTGGGACCTGCCGTTTGCTAGGGCAGGGGCCCGTGACAAGGTTCCGAGGGAGCTATTTTGATTTGGGGGCATTTTGATGAAATCCTATTAAACAAAACTTTCAAGTTTATTATCATTATTAATATTATCAAGGACGGTGAAAATAATATCTCCCTGGATATTTGATCTTTGCATGCCACCCTTCCCTGACCTTCGTCCCATCAGCCCCAGCCTCCCACCTTCTCTGACCTGTCAATTGCTGAATAAATTGACCCTGGCCAAACATCCTGTATGGTCGCAGGGCTCGAGAGGGGCCCTATGGAGGGGTACCTATGGTGGGGAAAGGAAGGTTCTTGAAGTTCCCCTAGAGGCAACACCTGAGCCTCAAGATACCTGTGCCTGGGGGCTCCTCTGGGACTCACCTGCGGCACGAGGCGGGGTGCCTCTGTTTCTCGACCCCGAAGCAGCAGGGCCACGTTGTATCCTCGGCCCACAGAGCCCAGGGCGGGCTGGACTTGTGCTAGCAGCTCCTGCTCTGCCTCCTGCCAGGAGACACACACACAGCCCCTGTCCCAGGTGCCCTGACCCAGCCTGGCAACGGGCTCCAGAAGCACTCAACACCCCAGATCCAGGGCCCGGGGGCTCCCATCGCCCTATCAGACTCCCTTACCTGAGCAGCCTTGGAGTCCAGGACTCTGTCGAAGGCGATGCATTGTTCCTGTGGGCAGGGCTGGGGTCAGCAGTGTCGCTCCCATCTTCCCCTGCTCCCCCCCCCACCCCGGCACTTCATCCCATCTCCACCTGTGTCTCCAGAGTCCCCGGCTGAAGCAGGCGGATGCTGTTGAACCCCTCCAGAAGGAGGGTGGGGTGACAGGTCTCCTCGGGGCCTACGAAAGGTAGACTTCGTATCAACTGTAATACAAGGAAGACCGAGCTCCCAGGACGGCTGAGTCCTGCCCTCAACCTTGGCCTCAGTTTCCCATCCTGAGACGGCTTAACCCTCTCCTCTCCTAAGAGGCTCTCCCAAGCTGCACAACCTCTGTGAATGAGTGCGTGCGGTTTTTTACCTGATTCTCTGCCCCGCTCCACTTCCACCACCACGGTGAACATGGCCTGTGGGTCGTCAGTAAGGGCTGCAGGGGCCGAACTGCCCTGGCCCAAACCAGCCCCTGCGCTCACTGCGTCTCCATACTCCACGGCTCCACGCCTCTCAGATTCCCCTCAATAATTCATCTCGGATATGAGGATCTCTGGGCGGGGCCTCTAAATAATAACTTATCAAAGGATGTGACAGTTCCCTCTTTTCTGAATTAAAACACTGTGATTAGAACAATGGGATTCTTCTTTTTTTCCTCTTAGGAAAAATGTTCAACATATCCGACTGTGTAGAGAGTAACATAATGAACCTCCAAGCCCCCAGCGACAGCAATTGTCAATTTACGTCAGGCTTATTCCCCCCGTTCCCCTCCCTCCCGCCAAAGGATTCTTTTGAAGGAAATCCAGATATCCTTTTATTTCATCCATAGCTATTTCAGTATATATTTATAAAAAGGTAACCACCCCTTTAAAAAATAACAGCTTTATTGAAATGTAATTCAGATACCATTCACCCATTAAAAGTATATATTCCAATGGCTTTTGGTATGTTTACAGATGTATGTAATTATCACCATAGTTAATCTTAGAACATGTCCATCACTCTATGAAGAAATTTGGTTCCCTTTTCTATAACCTCCTTAACTGCACCCCCCGAAGTCCACCGCTAGTCACTCACGCTTCTGTCTCTATAGATTTGCCTATTCTGAACATTTTATAGAAATGGACTCATAGACCATGTGATCTTTCTGTGATGGACTTCTTGTGGTTGGCATAAGGTTTTCAAGGTCCCTCCAGGATGTAGTATGCATCAGCGCTTCCTTCCTCTCTGTGGCTGAGTAACGCTCCGCGCAGGGATGAAATGACTTCTGTCACCAACTACCCAGAGTTCGGCCACACTTCACAGCTACGAGCACAGTCCTTCACGAGACTGCCCTTCCTTCAGACACAGGTCTCAAGCTCAGGGATCCTTGGTCCTCCCTTCCTCTGACCAGTTTGCTACACTCTTGGGCATTCCCACTAGTCCACAGTTTCCACAGTTCACTAGAACAGCTTACAGAACTCAGGAGAGCATCATGCTTACTGTATCTGACACCAGTTCTCTGACACCGATCGTATGTCCTGTGTTTCCATCGGTTCTGACACTGCCTGGGGTTAGCGCCAGATCCCACAAGCTAAAATGCAAGGTCCTCAACAAAACTGCCCTTACTTCAGATGCCAGCCACAAGTGGGGTCCCCAGCTACTCGCTGTACTGTCTGACTTGGCTACAGATTCGGGGATTCCCGTGATGGCCCCTCAGCTTCAATAGTCCACCAGAACGATTCCCAGAACTCAGGAAAGTACTCTAATTATGATTACCCTTTTATTACAGAGCATACACATGACCAATTCGCTGAAGAGGTATGTAGGACAAAGTCCGCAACGGTTTTGCACGCAGGAGCTCCCGTCCTGTGGGTGGGGGTGGGGGTGACACACTCCTCGTACACCAGTGTGTTCGCCAACCAGGAAGCTCCCTGAGCCTCATTGTCCAGAATTTGTTTTAAGCGAGATCTCATTACGGTTGATTAAATCGGGGGCCGTGTGCCTGAGCTCGCTCCGCTCTCCTAAGCACGAGGCTGGCTTTTCTGGCCAGCAACCTCCTCCATCCTGACACCATCCAGGGGTCCTGCCAGCACGACTGAGCTAGAGCAATAGCGGCAGCGTTGCTATTGTTAACATTCGGAGGAATCAGTGTCAGGCAGGCACAGGAGGCTGTCAGCTCGAGGTCCCCACACGTGTGACTGTCAACATAGTATTGTAATCTTACCAACAATGCCAGTGTCACAGTACATCTTACTGCGTAGATGTAATGTAAAAAATGAGAGTAATTAGTCCAGTTCCCTCCTTAGATTTTGTGACAAAAATGTCTCTTGCAGCAAAGTCAGCCATGTTTGCAGTCTTCTGTTCAATTTCGTCAGGTTCCCAAAGCAAGAGTGGTCTCCACAACATATGGCTTCAAACTTCCAGACATTCGTCATAACCGAGCTAAGGAACAATGCCGTCTTTTGTTCCGAGCCTCTTTCAAAATGCTAGTGCAATATTGGATTTTCCTCATTGCGTAATCATCCTCTTACTCATTCCTTTACCCTCAGCTACTCTTCCTGTTTTTCCCCCTTCACACCCAACATTTTCCACCTCTGGAAGGGGTGTAAGGTTTGACCACAGTGCTGGTCTGGACTGCTGGCAACAGTACTAGTCCAGCAAGTGCCTCTCCCTCCGTCCGTTCCCTCTCATAAAGAGGGGGTTACACAGACGTGGGACTAATGGGCTCTCTAGACCACTTGGCAACACAGCAGCATTCACTGTCAATGCCAGTTTTGCCGGATGGGTTGAAAGCACAGTCTACCTTATCATGCCCTTAGGGATCCTGACATAAATGTTTAAAGGCATGGTTATAGTTTCTTGCTTGGGGATCATTCTGCTTCTGGTACCTGCAGATGCATTTTTGGTCCTGGGGAAGAAAAAATAGTTGAGATGATAAAGGGAAGAATATTATAGCCCTACCAGCATCTTCCCTCACTCCCTGTTCCCCAGACCCCCGAGAACAGTGGATAAATCTCTCTAGTAGGACTCCCTCTCAGCCCCCTCACGTTGAGTGTGAAATACCCTCAGGAAAGCATGTAAATAAGCCCTTCATGACTTTATCTGCTCCCCTCTCCCACATTTAGACAGCAAAGGTTTCGATTGCTCATTCCAATGATCTATTAAACCATTACTCTGAGGATGATATGCAACGTGACCTGTCCATTCGATGTGGTATCTCTTGGCCCACTGTCGGACACTATGAGCTGTGAAGTGTGGCTCTTTGTCTGAAGAAAGGGAGACTGGTGGCCCAAATTGGCACAGTACTTTTTGTTCCAGTCATCTAATGGTGTCTTGAACATTTGCGGCTACAACCAGGAATGAAAATCCCAGTTCCTGTCAGGGCCCACTTATACCCCCAGGACTCCCGGCATTAGATCACTGTAACCCACTCTCCGGGTCTGTGTGGGGTCTCCCCCCGGGGAGTCGACCCCAGAGCCACTTGTAGTCTCTGTTTCTCTCATTGGCAGACAGGACAGTTCTTGTTGGCACTTTGCGCCTCAGAGGGGGCCAGGGGGCCAGAGGAACATGTCTAGATCCAGCCCATCTCTGCATTGCTGCAGCAGCCCCAAGTCTGCTCGTTTTATGGACCCACTGAGCACAAGGGAGCATACCGGGAAATCCACTCACTACTTCCAACCACCTTCCAGTCCTAGAAGGCTGTTCTTCTGCCAGTCCCTGACATGCCCTACCATAATGAATGCCTCATAGTTCTATAGTGGCTTCCATAGGTTTATGCTCCATATGGGCATCCGTTTTACTGTTTGTTTTCATCCTCACCAGAGAAGGCTATGTTTATTGATGGGAGAGAGGGAGAGAGAGAAACATGGACGTGAGAGAGAAACATTGATCAGTTGCCTCCATTATGCACCCCTACCAGGGACCAAACCTGCAACCTAGGCATGCACCTTGAAAAGGGATCGAACCCACAGCATTTTGGGCATGTGGACGATGCTCCAACCAACTGAACCACCCGGCCAGGGCTGGGCATCCCTTTAGTAGGCAGGTTTTCCATTGCCCTTCTACTTGACCCTATGGGCGGGCCATTTCTTACTGATTTATGCCACTATTTTTCATGAGTCAGTAAAAACCCAAACACAGGAGCAAACAGCCTGCATTTCAGTCTATTGAGCTGATTTTTTACCTCCTTCAGTCAGAGTGGCACCCTTACAAGCAAGATGCTGTATGTTCCTTGGAACTGCCATTACAAACCAAGCAGCTCTTTGCTGGTCAACAGAGAGCAGCTTACAGGAGACTGTGTAGATGGGGGTAGAACCTGGTGGCTCCTGGGACAAAAAGTATACCTGCTGAGGAATATGATACACAAACAATTTCCGTTTTATTATGGAACTCTTCTGGGCACTGCTCTACCCAGTAGAGAACTTCTCTGACATAACCCAAGATGTTATGGGTATTTCACGTTTAAGATTATTTTCTGGTCAATGCCTGCAAGTCCCCCGCCATCCAGCCACCAGGCCATCTGTCCCACAGTCACTGCTAGCAGTTCAACAAAGGGCTTTTGGCCAAGGTCAAGACCAGCTCCTGTCCAAATATGAGCCTCAGAAGGAGGCAGAACTCTGCAGCATCAAGTATTTAGAAAAACAGGGGTGGAACTTTGATGACGTTGCCATGGAGGTGGGCTAGTGCATCATCGGGCTCCAGCCAGTCATATGATGACATATGGCACAAGAAGACACCTGTATGACCCTAAGAACCATATCCTGCCAGCCTTGGACCACTCAACCATCAGCCTCTGAAGGTGTGCCAGCCAGGTGGGCATGATGGCTCCTGGGACCCAGTGGCACATTTATGACACCAAGCTGGGGACCAACAAGTGTGACAACTCCTCCATGTCTCTGCAGATGGGCTACAGGCAGGGCACCAACCAGAGTGACTGGGTCTTTGCCTTGGGCCGACAGAGATATGACCTCAAGTACTGCCCTCAAGGCCCAGTGACGGACGGGGCTCCAGGACCAGCAGGCGTCCCAGCCCAAGGAAGGCCCTGGAGTACTCCTACTACCAAGAGGAGGTAGGCTACTGAGTATTCCCGTGTGGGGAGTCTCCGCACATCATTGCCAAATCTGGGATTTGGGGTTTTTCTGTGTCTTCATCTTGTTTTCCTATGTGTTCAAATGCTTCCAGCTAAGGGTCTGTGAAGGTTCAAAATACAGATGCTTGTGGGGTGGGGGTCTCTGCCAGGGCACATCCAGGTGGTAAATTTCCCAGCAGGCTTTTGACCAAGCTGTGGGGAGAAGAAGAAATCTGTGTAGGGTGGGGAACTGGCCCCTGATGGCTTCCAGTTGCTTCTGCCCCTCTTCTTTTCTGCTAACCAGTTTGTGGTTTCTTTTATATATATTTATTTTATTTTTAGAGAAAAAGGAAGGAAAGGAGAAAGAGAAGGAGGAAAACATAACTGTGTGATTGCTTCTTGGGCACCCCCTTCCAGGCACCTAGCCCACAACCCAGGCATGTGCTCCAGCTGGGAATAGAACCAGCAGCCCTTAGGTTCGCAGACCCGTGCTCAGTCCACTGAGATACACCAGCCGGGGCCAGTTTGTGGTTTCTGTACCCAGAGAAGTTTCGGGCAATTTTAACAAAACAAAAATAATCTTTTTGAGGGGGATGGAATGGGGTGGGGATAGTGGAGGGAGTGCTTGGAATGAAGTCCCCTGGGAGAGGGCCAGGTCACAGTCCCCAGATGTTTTAGGCATTGTGTGGGACTGGATTTCCCCAGGACCCTCCCAGGGGCCCAGTAAAGAAACTGAGGCTCAGACAGAACAGTGGAGTTCTGAGTGGTTGAGGCAAAGCCAGACCCCACCCTCCATACTAGTCCCTTCTCCCTGACCAAGTACTGCACAGGGGCCCCCACCAGGAGGCCCTCTCCGGGACCAGCCCCACTCAGGAGCCTTGGGAACAAGAGATAAGGTGAAGTACCAACTGTGGACTGAAGGCAAGAAAAAGCTTTTCAGGAAAAGAAAAAGAAAGATCACTTTCTGTTTTAGGCATAGGAGCAGTTTCAGTCAACGGGACAACAAGCTAGCAATATTCCCTCAAACGGAAATTCTCTGGTGCACAGTGCCAGCAGTCGTCACTGAGAGGCACTCACAGACTTTTGCCGTTAAGTCCCAGTGTGCACAGAGAATTGCACGGACCTTCCAGCTTCCATCTCATACTGTTGGCTATTAACAACCTGTGTGGGCTCAGGCTGCTGTTCTGCACCGTGGATTATCTGTGCACGCCCAAAAATCAAGTTTCCTTACTCCCCACCCTTCTATCCTTCCTCTTCCCGAGTCATATATTTCAGTGAGTCAGACCTGTTCTAGCGCATTTCACTTCTCCTGACACCCACTTCAATGACTTTTGACACCAATTATCTGGAGTTGGGCCAAATTTCACTGGTTAAGTGCGTGGTCCCCCATGAAGCTGCCAAGTCAGGCACCAGCTGCAAGCTTAGGGTTCCCTGGGCACCCACACTTCTAATCAGCTGGTACAGATTTGGAGGTTCTCGCTGCTCCCTCAGGATCCATAATTCACTAGAGCAACTCACAGAACTCAGGATTGTCCCTACACTTACACTTTTATTAAAGTAAAAAATGTATTTGTAGATATAAATCGGAAGAAGCCAAAGGCAGAGACTCATAAGCTATCAGGGGCCGCCACGAGTAACGAACGCACTCTGAGGACTGTAGAAATTTCACGGGTTTAGAGGCCATCCCCCAGGAACGGGGGTAATGACCGGCTAACTTCCTTATTGTATACAAATAGGTATGGAAGGTTTTATTCGTCTGCTGATGAACATTTGGGTGGACTCCACCTTTCAGCTGCTGTGAATAATGTTGCGATAAGCATTGTGTGTGGACATGCGGTTTCATAACTAGAAGTGGAATTGCTAAATCATATGGTAACTCTGTGTTTAACTTTCTCTTTTATAAAGAAATTAGTTATTGGAAGAAAACCAGGGAGATGATACAAATTAGGTCAAGGTGTGAAAAGCGAGCAGATTCATGAAAGAATTGGCATTTTCCTCTCAGGACACCCCAAAGCAGCATATGTGACAAGGTTGTCTTCTTTGAAAACTGTTGATTTTTATGATTTACAAAAAGTTCAAAATAAATATTTTTAAAACAACAAATATTATTTATGTGCAATTTAATCTTGAGTTGTCACATTTTACTTAATGTGGTTTCCTTTTACACACTTAATAGTCACTTTGTACATCGATATTCGTGCATTCTAAATCCTGGGATCATCCCCGTAGGATCAATAAGAAATCTCCATTGTAAGGACCTAGAGAGGTCCTCCAGGACTTTCCCACGCTGGCGTTAGCTAGAGTGTCTAACTCTTTCATCTCAGGTGTCAGTAACGACCCACTCTGTGTATGTGTGCCATGCACATGTGAAGGCTGCAAACAAGGATTGGAAATGCCATCCCTTAAGTCTCCTTGTATGCAGCCTCTCGGGAGACGTGGCTGGTGTCACCTGATGTTTAATCCCAGCTCCACCACAGGGGAAATAGTATAAGAGCTGTGCGGTCCTTAGGTAAGTTGCTTAACTCTCTACTTGTTTGTTTCCATGTCTGCAAAATGGAGATGATGGTGACAATAATGGTACCTTCCTCATAAAATGTTGATAGAAAGTTGTGTTTCTCGAAGTGTGTTCCTTGGGCCAGCAATATCAAGCGTCTCCTGGGAACTGGAATGAAAAGAAAATTCTCAGGCTTCACCCCACACCTACTGCATCAGAAACTCTGGTGTCTATGTGTTAAGAAGACTTACAGGTGATTCTGACGATGTTGAAAACCACTGTTGATGAGACGGAGTTTATAGTAAGCGTTAAAACAGTGCCTGGCATACAGTAAGCAGTACATTAGTGAACATTTTAAAAATGAGTCAATAAAATATTGCCAAGATGTAAAGCTTAATTTGGGAAAAAAGAAGCACATCCATGCTGCTCCTCTAACAAAGAAATCCTGCTTAACTCCTAGTTGGAAGGAATTAGCATGGACTGCCACACCGCTCGCGATCCGGTCCCCGCCTTCCTTTTCTGCTACTTATGCTCTCCCTGTACCCCAGGTCTTCAGCTTCCCCAGTTCTCAGTATGGAAATGGCGGTTTTAAACATATTTTTTTTAAGATTTTTTTTTTTTAGATTTTATTTATTTATTTTCAGAGAGAGGAGAAGGGAGGGAGAAAGAGCAATGCGCCCCAACTGGGAATCGAACCGGAACCCTCTAGTTCCCAGCCCGCGCTCAATCCACTGAGCTACACCAGCTGGGAGAAATGGCGGTTTTCACACCTCCAAGACTTTCCCCACTCTGTTCCCTCTGTATGGAAACATCAACCACCCCTCTTCTTTAAAGAACCCCTTTTCTCCTATCTTCTATACTTGCAATATCTTGAATTCCTATGCATCCTCCAAAACCCCATTTTGAATGTCATCTCCTCTGTGTTACTCCCGCCCCTATCCAGTCAAAGCCAGGCATTCACTAGGATTCCCTGATTCCCCTCGTCCTATACATCCTAGTACTTACCATTACGGTTTATTACTGTTTACAGTTTTATTTTTAGAGATAGGGGAAGGGAGGGATTTTTAGAGAGAGGGAAGGAGAGGGAGAGAAACACCAATGTGCGGTTGCCTCTTGCATGCCTTCTACTGGGAACCTGGCCGGCAACCCAGGCATGTGCCCTGACTGGGAATTGAACCGGCGACCTTTTGGTTCACAGGCCAGCACTCAGGCCCCTGAGCCACAGCAACCATTAACCATTTTAAACTGAATAGTTCAGTGGCATATAGTGTATTCACAATGTTGTACAACCATCACTTCTCTCTAGTTTCATAACTTTTTCATCACCCTCCAAAAATGCGCCATACCATTAAGTAATCACTTCCCCTTTCTCCCCTCTCTCTTTTAGTTATCCTCTTTCTGTCTCTATGGATGTTCCTATCCTGGAAACATATAAAGGGAATTGTACAATTTGTGACTTTTAGCATCTTGTTTCTCTCAATTAGCATTAGTTTTTGAGGTTCAGCCAAACTGTGGCATAAATCAACACATGCCCCTTTTTGGCTGAATGATATTCCACTATATGTATGTACCACAATTTGTTTATCCATCATTTGTTGATGAACATTTAGGTTGTTTCCTTCTTTTCGGTATTATGAATAATGCTGCTACAAACATTTGTGCGCAACTTTCTATGTGGACATGTGTTTTTATTTCTTTTATTTTCATTTCTCTATGTGAACACATATGTTTCATTTCATACCAGGGAATGGAACTGATGGTTCATGTGACAACTATATATTTAACTTTTTATTAACCACCAAAGTGTTTCTACAGTTACTGCACCATTTTACGTTCCCTCAAGCCATGTGTGAGGGTTCCTATTTCTCCACATCCTGGCCGACAGTTACTTTCTTTTTATTAGAGTCATACCCTAAGTGTGAAGTGGTATCTCCTGGAGTTTTTCGTTTGTGTTTCCTTCGTGACCAGTGATTTTGAGCGTCTTTCACGTGCTCGTTGGCCATTTGCATAGCCTCTTTGTGATGTTGAGCATCTTTTCATGTGCTTGTCGGGCATTTGTATATCTTCTTTGGAAAAATGGTTGTTCAAGTCTTTTTCCCACTTTTTATTTGGGTCGTTTGTCTTTTTGTGGCTGAGTTGTAGGATCTCTCTATGCATGATGGATACTAGACCACGATCACATATGCAATTTTCAAATGTTCTCGCCCATTTTGTAGGTTGTCTTCTCATCATTTTCACAACGTCTTTTGATAAACAAAAGTTTTTAATTTTGATGAAATCCAGTTTATCATTTTTTCGCTTGTTGCTCTTGATTTTTTTTTAAAGATTTTATTTATTTATTTTCAGAGAGAGAAGAAGGGAGAGAGAAAGAGCAATGTATGGTTGCCTCTCACATGGCCCTCACTGGGGACCTGGCCTGCAACCCAGGCATGTGCCCCGACTGGGAATCGAACCGGGACCCTCTGGTTCCCAGCCCATGCTCAATCCACTGAGCTACACCAGCCGGGCTGTTGCTCTTGATTTTGAGGTCATATCTAAGAATTCACTGTCAGGTCATGAATATTAAATTCTGTGTTTTCTTCTAAGAGCTTTATAGTTTAAGCTCTGTATATTTAATTAATTGGTCCATTTTGAGTTAACTTTTTGTGCATGGTCTGAGGTAAGGGTCCAACTTCATTTATCTGTATCTGAATATCCAGGTGACCCAGTGCCATTTGTTAAAAAGATTAGTATTTCCATATTGAACATTCCTTTTTTTCAAATATTTGTTTATTTAATTTTAGAGAGAGGAGAAGGGAGGGAGAGAAGGAGAGAAACATCACTGCGAGAAACATTGTTTATATCCTGACAGGGGACCGAACCCACAACCCAGGCATGTACCCTGACCAAGAATAGAACCGGTGATCTTTTGCTTTGCAGAATGATGCCCAACCAGCTGAGCCACACCAGTCAGGGTCCATCCTGAGTATTCTTGTCATCCTTGTCAAAATCAGCTGGCCATAGAAATATGGGTTAACTTCCGGACTTCTCCTAGTTTCTCTGTTCGTTCTTAGGACAGAGCAACACTGTTTTTTGTTTCATTTTGAGAGTACATTTATTAAAGCTGGGGACAGTGAAACCAGGAAGGGCCCGGGATAGAAGAAGCGACAGGAGAGAGCCGAGGCGGGGCTGCTTTGGCTTCCAGGACCGTTATGGGAAAGAAGTGAGCCAAGGCGGGTCTGCTGTCAGCTCGCTGGAGAATCTGAAAAAAAGGGGCTTTGGGGACAGGTTCAAGGGGTTAGCCCTGGACAAGCCACCACTGCCCATTGCTCCCCTGGTTGCAAGTCTCATGGGGGCCCTTAAAGATTAGGAGAAAAAAAATTCACTCAAAAAGGAGATTCAAGTGGACGAGCCCCAAGAAAGGAGCGCCAACACTGTCTTGAGTACTGTTGCCCCACAGTACCTTTTGAAATCAGTCAATATGCACACTCCAACTTTGTTCTTTTATAAGATTATTTTATCTATTTAGCTTCTGTTGAAATTCACATGAACTTTAGAATCATCATGTCAATTGATACAGAAAGTCATCTTAGGTTCTTAAAAATGTTTCATTGAATTTCTAGATTAATTAGGAGAGAATTGACATCTTAACAATATTAAGATCCATCAAAATAGAATGTTATTCCATGTATTTAGATCTTCTTTACTTTCTTTCACCAATATTTTGTAGTTTTAGAAGTTTAAGTTTTCTCTCCTTTTGTTGTATTTACTCCTAAGTACTTTATTCTTTTAGATACTATTGTGAATAAAATTTTTAAATTTCATTTTCAGGATGTTTATTGCAAGTATACACCTATAAACCAACTTTGCATTGCTGGGATGAATCCCAGTTGGTCAGCGGCGTGTGATTCTTCTTATACATTGCTGGAGTCAGCTTCTAGTATTTGGTTGAGAGCTCCCACATTCACATTCATAACAGATATTGGGCTGAAATTTTCTTCTCTTGTAATGACTTTATCAAACATTCTCTTATACATAACCACAATATCATACCTAGCATACAGTGTACCATATTAAAAAAGAAAACTAGGAAGTTTTTAAAAAATATTTTGTGTATTTATTTATTTTCAGAGAGAGGGAAAGGAGGGAGGAAGAGGGAGAGAGAAACATCAGTGTGACTGAATCAGTTGCCAGCACTTCAGTGGCCACGCTCGTCTTCTGCACGCAGAGGCTCCGACAAAGGAGATAACAATCGCTGCTCCTGTCAACAGTTGTGTCCACGTGCCACAGACTTTCCTTACTGACGGTGCTGTTGTGTCTATTTTATTTTTTATTTACTTTTAGAAAGAGGAAAAGGGAGGGAGAAAGAGAGAAACATCGATGTGCAAGAGACACATTGATCGGTTGCCTCTGGCACACCCCCAACTGGGGACCTGGCCCACAACCCAGGCATGTGTCCTGACAGGGAATTGAATGGGCGACCTTTAGGTTTGCAGGTCAGCGCTCAATCCACTGAGCCACACCGGCCAGGGTGACAATGAGGAAAGTTTTTAAATCTTCAAATATCCAAGTCATTGTTCAAATATCTCTTACTCCAGATCATTCTAAGTGGCTTATAAAGAGCCTCCATGATCTGGAGGATGAGTGGGCTCTGAGCGTTAGAAGTGGCAGGGCTTCGTGTCAGAGAAAAGAAGACTCCATGGAAGAGAATGAAAACTCTTGACCCAGGACACAAGGATTTCTGATGAAATAAATGGATATCCAGTTGGTTCCAGAGGACAGGATAGGAACAAATGAGGAAGCTATAGGGAGACTAAGTTTGGCTCAGAAAAGGAAGTCTTATGACCTCCAATCCTATCCTTGTGGTACAAAATCAGTGACACCACACCGGATATCTGATGTTACTGCGCCATGTGGAAATGGGTCCCTTGCTTCTCTTAGCCCACCTCTCACTTCTTGTCTCACTTCCTTCCCTGTGTAGGACACATTTTTCAGCCTTGCCCTCATCAACAGCAACTCCCTCAATCTTTGGGCTTCACTTGGGCTGCCCTGTGCACCCACCCCCCGTTTTGAATGAATGAAGCCTCCCCCTAGGCTGCCGTGTCCTATCAGATCAAAAAACCACTGCACCCCTTGCAACTGGAACCATGACACCTAAGTTATTTGTCTCAGTGAGGCAAATCTTCTTATTCAACTTCAGTGAAGTGCATCAGTCTTTTCTTAACTCATAGCAACAATAAAAGCCTCAGCCTACCCCTCTCGTTCATTCAATTAATTATTTAGTAAAGATTTATGGAGCAATTGCTGTGTGCCAGACACTGTTTTAGTGACTGAAGATTCATAATTCAACAAGATTAACGCAATTGTTGCTCTCATGGAGCTTCCAGCATAGTACTAAACGAACAAAAACAGACGCAAGTAAAGAAGACGATTTCCATTTGAGATGAGTGCTGTGAAGAAAATGAGGCAGAAGGGGCTTCTTCACGTCAGGAGACATTTGAGTTGAATCCTGAGGAAAATGAGAAAATGCCTGAAGTTCGAAGATCTTTATTTAGAGCTTCAGTGTCATAGAAGCTCCGCAGACTCCTGCTACCGCAATTACCCACTGACATCTTTGCCCAGATACGCTGCCTTCCGGCCCGGACTATACATTGATTATTTCCGTACTTGCACTAAGGCCAACCCCTCCGCTGGGGAAGTTAGGTGCCAGTCCCTTTTATCTACCAAGGACAGTCCTCCAGCGGGACTCACTTCTTTCTCTTGAATCATCAAGTTTTTCGTCTCTACTGGACTATTCCCATCTGCCCACAACCCTGCTATTTCTCTCATCTTAAAAACCAATGAACGTAACATACTCCACGGTCAAAGACTGAACACTTCCCTGTAAGATCAGAGGAGATGGCTCCTCAGCTTACTAAGAGCGAGAGCCAAAGTGCTTCCTGTGCTTCAGGTTTACAGTGCTTCTCAAACACAAGACCAAGTTTCTTTTTTTTTAAAGATTTTATTTATTTTTATTTTTAAATTTTCTTAGAGAGAGAGGAAGGAAGAAAGAGAGAGAGAAGAACATCGATGTGAAAAAGAAACAACCCGTTGCCTCTCATAATGTGCCCAGACCGGGGACTGATTCTGCAACCCAGGAACGTGCCCTGACTGGGAATCTAACCACTGACCCTTTGCTTTGTGGGACAATGCCCAGCCAACTGAGCCACACTGGTCAGGGCTTCATTTTCATTTTTAAAGTTTCATTTTTTAAAGTTCCAATCCATTGCAGAAGACACTTTTGTAAAATACAATAGAAATGTTGCTGCAGTGTAAATTTTAGAAAAATTTAAAACACGTATTCCTGACTCTTTTACTTTTCTCCTCATAGCGCGGCAATAAACAATTGGCAGCCTGGCCCTTGTTTGGACCGTGTTCTGAGCAGCATTGCTTTACAAGGCTCTGCATGGTCTGGCCCTGCTACCGCCTCTAATCTCATCTCCCCACCACCTCTGCTGGCCCTCCTTCGGTCACACTGTCCTGCTTATTGTTTCCTTTAACATCTCAAAGGCCTCAGATTCTTGGAATGTACTTGCTGTTGTCTCTGCCTCAAATGTTATTCCCTGGGATATCCTCTCGCAAGGCACTTGGGTATCTGTTAAAAATCACACATCAGAGAGGCCTTTCCTAACCATCCTAATAACGTCAATTCCCAACTCTCTGTCTCCTTTCTCTTCGTAGCACTTACCAAAGTTTGATATGTTTATTGTCTTCCTCTCACCCCCGCCAACTAGAATCTGAACTTCATACAAAGAAGAACTTCTGCTTTACTTTTGTTACAGTCACAGGGTTTAACATAGTGCATGACACATAACAGGGACCTCAACAAAGGAGTGTTTCCAGCTTTCATCATCACGATTTGGGCCCTACGTAATCAGTTATAACTCCCAGGTTTGGCCATATACTTTCAGGTTTCTGAGTCTTTTTTAAAAAAAGATTTTATTTATTTATTTTTAGAGAGGGGAAATGAAGGAGAAAGAAAGAGAGAGAAACATCAGTGTGTGCTTACCTCTCGCACATTCCCCACTGGGGAGCTGGCCCGCAACCCAGGCACATGCTCTGACTGGGAATTGAACCAGCGACCCTTTGGTTCACAGTCCGGCACTCAACTCACTGAGCCACACCAGCCAAGACATGTTTCTGAGTCTTTTTAACATGCTACCCTTTTTTTTGCCTGGGATGTTCTTCCTGAGAAAGTGGTATGCACCTCTCAAGACCCATACTAAATGTCTTCTCATCTGTACAGCCTTCCAGAGGACCACTCTTCCCTCACAGGGTTGACCCTTCCCAGTCACTGAATCACAACTATCTTTTTTGTGTATGTCTTCCTTACTGTATTGAGAATCCCCCAAGGGCATGATTTTCTAATTTATCTTTGTGCACCAGGCTCCTAGCATAGAACCTGAGGTGCAACAGGGCCTCTGCAACTGTTTGGTGAAGAGCTCTCAGAGCTACTCAGTGTAAGAAGCCCCTTAAAGTGATTAATCTCCAGTGGGTTTTCCTGACTAGGGTTGGCAGTTTATCTAGCTGTCCCCATAATTCTTTGAGTCTGTGGTCTGGTGACCTATATAACACTCCCAATACTAATTTTCTGTCTTTTTTTTTAAAGGAACTGGTTTTTTTTAAATTTTTATTTATTTTTAGAGAAAGGGAAGGAGGGAGAAAGAGAGAGAGAAACATCAATGTGTGGTTGCCTCTCACATGGCCCCCACTGGGGACCTGGCCCACAACCCAGGCATTTGCCCTGACTGGGAATCGAACCTGCGACCCTTTGGTTCGGAGCTCATGCTCAATCCACTGAGCTACACCAGCCAGGGCCCATCAATACTAATTTTCATTCTCCATTCCTCTCTGTGTGGTTCTGGACACTGGGAGGAGGCAGGCTGGAGAGCTGTGCTTGCATGCCTCTTCTCAGCCTGTGAGGCAGGTCTCTAGCTCTCTGTCGAGTGTGGCTGCCTCCCAGATTTAATAGAGAAGAAACTCTTAGAAGGAACTGCACCTCTTAGCTGATGTCCTGGGTTTCTGAGGTAATGCGGATTGGGGGCAATCCTGTTAATTGCCCTGTGACAGGTCTAAGAAGCTGTGAAGGTCTAAGATGTTATCCTATTTGCAAATCAAAGAGCCAGCCTGAAACAGTTATACAGTATAGGCTAACCTAATCACAAGATCTGTGGTTCAGAGACAGTTTAATGGTTGCATCTTGCATCACTCTCCCATGACCTAATTCACCATCGGACATCACGGTGGAAACCAACACGCCAGTGTGTGCAGAGCAGATTTACAGAGCAGGAGAGGTATCTTAAAGTTGCGCAACTCAGAGTTTATGTAGGACGGCTGGCATAGCTGTCCTTCCTGTGTCAGGGACAGAGAGAGGAAGCAAGTGGCTGTGGCTTTTATTGCTTTTGAGAGACCAGCTGGATCGTGAGAAATGCACCAGAAAGGAAACATTCTGTACCTTCCTAGTTATGTTTACAAACACCTTTTTACACAGGTACCAGTAGTCCACTCAAAAAGCCTGGATTGCACAGAAACCCTTCGTTTCTTCCACACAGCCCTAGACAGGCAGTGTCCCCCTGAGTCTTCCACCCCTGAAGTTCTTTACTTAGGCAGATGTGGTTTCTGGGGAGTTGGGATGAAGAAAATCTCAATGTGATGGATTCCCCATCCAGCACTGTGCCCAGCACTTAGCAGACACACAGCAAACATCTGTTGAGTGAATGACAAGGACTGTTGCTTAAGATTTTAATGAAGATGGGCAGAAAAGTGGTTGGTTGAGACGTCCTGCCGAGGCTCCTCCAGAGCCAGGGCAATCTGAGCCAATCCATTCTTCTCCCCTGGGCCTTCTTAGGCCAAGGCCCCAGCCCCTTGAAGCAGCGCCACAGTTCCTGACATCCCCACGGCCAAGGCTGAACACGCAGAGGCTGGGACCACACCGGAGTTCGGGACTTCTTGGTACTTGGAGGCATCCGGTTCCAGAAAGGGATTCCCATCCAGTGTCAGGCTACTCACCTTGGGCAGCTCCTCTGGCCGTGGCATCCTGTTCAGCCTGTTGCAGCTGAGATCAAGCACGCTGAGTTCTGACGGCAGTCCTTTAGGCACCTGCTCCAGGCCAGCGAACGACAGGTTGAGAGAGCTCAGTGAGCTGGGCCAGATGCAGGCAGGAGCGCCCTGGGTCGTGGCGCGCAGCGAGTTGTGGCTGAGGTCCAAGCGCCGTGGTTTCACACCCGCCGCCGCCAGCGCTGCGCACACGCCGCTCGGCGTTTCGATCCCCGCGTTGCGCAGCGTTAGCTCCTGCAGGGCCGGGAACTTGTTGGGACAGAGAGCCGCAGTCAGTCCGCGCTCGCCCAGTCCGGGATTGTCCGACAGGTCCAGCGTCGTGAGGGAGGAGAAGGTGTGGAGGTCGGCGCAGTGAAAGTCGAGCGAGTGTGCTTGCGCAATGTTCAGTTCTTTGAGGCCTGGCTTGAGCCACTGCTGCAGTTTGGCGAGCCAGGCATCGTCTGTTGCCCACGACACGTTACGGAGACTGAGGGTGAAAAGCGCAGGCCCAACGTCTTCCAGAGGTGGCAGCGGCATCGTGCCGGTTACTTCCAAGCCCTCGAGAGTTAGATGCCTGAGGCGGGAGGACCCGAGTCCACGCAGGACAGCGACCAGAAGCGGAGCCGGAACCTGTGCAGTGCCCACAGTGAGTCGCCGCAAGCGCAGAGCCTTGACCAAGTCAACATACTCCTTCGGGTTGGTGTCGGCGAAGCTTATGAACTGTTGCAGGCTGCGGCCGCCGCCATGGACCTCCACCTCCAGGGCACTCAGACACTGTAAGGCGCTGGACCACTCGGGCTCCGGATCCGTGAAGTTGCAGACGCAGCGTACGTCCTCATCGTCTATCTCGCAGGGCTCCGGGTTGGGCGCAGAGAGGTGAAGCAGCGGCAGCAGCAGCAGCAGCAGCAGCAGCGGGCAGGGCGCGCGCACCTGGAAAGGGAGCGGAGGTCAGGGCCACCCCAGCCGGTTCCTAGAATTCCCCGAGTAGCCGCGGTTCGGCCCCAAGGCCGTGTACTCACCATGATCGATAAGTAGGTGCTCAGAGCCTCTGCGTCCCCGGCCGGCTCTGGGAAGGGCTTCAGCTTCTTTCCTCTACAGCTGCTCTAGCCAGCTTCCAGGCTCCACACACCCCTTGGCGGCCTCTGAGAGTTTATATAACCCCAAGAATGTCACTTTGTTCCCTCTTCTGTGAACCCTGGTCACTCCCCACCTCTTTCACCACTGCATTTAATACCCTTCTGGGAAATTTTGCGATGAATGATGTTGCTGGGAGGAGGGGCGTAACAGGAAAGAGCCTGCGGGACCTCTAGTGTGCTCTGCCCCAGGCAGTGCCCTGATGACTCAAGCGCCCCAGGCTTCTCCGGCCGGTCTGGAGAAAGGAGGATCCCCAGCGCCTCCTATCAGGACTCTGGCTACCCCGCTTACAGCCCAGAGACTCAACCTGGGTAGTTTCTTTAACTTTTCCCTAGTCTTGGTGATTACTATTAACCTCCCATCGTCTAAATCCAATCCCCCGAAATATCCTCGCATTTTTACCTGGATCTTTTGTGAAAGAGATTGCAAACTTCATCTACTGACTCCGAGGGCTGGAATTAAGTTCAAGGGAAGGAAGTTTATCTAGAGAACAACTCCCCTTCCCTTTTTTAATTTTTGCTGACTTGTTCTTTGTTTAACTTTGTTGATTAAGACAGTAATATCTTTCTTAAGTAGAGGCGTTTGACAGAAACACATTGACCAAGCCACTTGCTTTTACAGTTTTCATTTCCCCATCCTGAAAATGAACAACTAGATATTTTAAACACAATTTTCCCATTTGCACCTAGCGCTCCCCTGCCCTCCCCCAACACAATTCCTGTGTCCTAGGCAGGAAGGGCTGGACCTATGTTGGAGGAGGATTAATTGAGTAACTCACTTGTTTTAACAAAAAAAGCAAATGTCCCACAGCGTGGGGTAGGGTTTATGCTTTGGCAGGAAAAATTCTTCTGAGATGTTCTAAGTAACATTACAGGGGTCAGAGGAAAAGCAAGACAGGAAGAGTTAACTAGTTAATAGCTGTGGACCGACTAACAAAGACTGTTCACATTCCTGAAGTTTTGGAGCTTTGAATGAACCTCTAGGTATCTATCCGACCACTAGGATGTTGCCACTTGCACAGGCATGAACATGTAGGATTGTTGTCTGTAACTAATCAAAGTAGTAAATATTTCTTCCTTATGGACTGTACACCTATCATGGAACTGTCTCCACTTCACTTTTTCTCCCCTCATCTATAACCAATGTAAATTCTTTTAAACAACTTACATCTTTCTTCCCCAAAACATCATGTATAACAGAGCCCATCAGGTTAATAAAACCTTAAAAAAAAAAAAAAGAAGCCCTGACTGGTGTAGCTCAGTGGAGTGAGCGTGGGCTGCGAAGCAAAGGGTTGCCGGTTCGATTCCCAGTCAGGGCATATGCCTGGATTGTGGGCCAGATTCCCAATGGGGGCCATGTGAAAGGCAATCACACATTGATGTTTCTCTCCCTCTTTTTCTCCCGCCCTTCCTCTCTCTCGAAAAATAAATAAGTAAAACCTTAAAAAAAAAAAAGAGCCCATCAACTCTAGGATAGTGGATACGTTGCTTTCTCCACCTAGCCATGCTGCTGGTGGTTTAGATTTCCTGCCCCAGAACCTGATCCTTTTCTGGCTAGCATATGGCTCAGAAAAAAACTTTATTTTAAAAAAGGTTTCAACCCTGGCTGCGTAGCTCAGTTGGTTAGAGCATCATCCTGATGTGCCAAGGTTGTGGGTTTAATCCCTGATCAGGGAACATACAAGAATTAACCAATTAATGCATAGTGGAACAACAAATCAATGTCTGTCTGTCTGTCTCTCTCTCTCTCTTCTCTTCTCTCTCAAAATTAATAAATAAAAATAAGTTATGCTGGCTCGTGTGGCTCAGTGGATTAAGTGCGGCCTGTGAATGACAGGGTTGCTGGTTGGATTCTCAGCCCTGGCACATGCCCAGGCTGCGTGCCAGTCACCAGTAGGGGGCGTGTGAGAGGCAACCACACATTGATGTTTCTCTCCTTTTCTCCCTCCCTTCCCCTTTCGAAAAATAAATAAATAAAATCTTTCATAAATAAATACATAAATGAATAAAAGTAAAATAAAATAAAAAATTTTTAAGCCATTGAAGTTTTACCATTAACATTTTCACAACAGCCCTCATAGGTCTGCACCTCTGGATTTTTGGGGGGAAAGCTACATGAAAAACATTTGAAGTCCTTTATTTTCCAAAAGTAGCTTAACATCTGTCTCCAATCTAAAGAAGGAGGCCTCATTCTCCTCTGTGTTATCTGGCCACAATTTGGATTTTGAGGGTAAGGGACATCTTTAAAAAAAAAAGATTATTTTATTTTTTAATAAAATAAATAGAGAGGGGAAGGGAGAGAGAAAGAGAGGGAGAGAAACATCACTGTGTGGTTGCCTCTAGCACACCCCCTACTGGGTGGGAACCTGGCCAGCAACCCAGGCATGTATCCTGGATTGGGAATCAAACCAGCGATCCATTGATTCGCAGGCTGGCACTCAACCACTGAGCTACACCAGCCAGGGCAGAAACACCTTTTAAAACTCATCCGTGTTTCCCCAGTGCGCAGCAAATTATTGGCGTTCAAGATTTGGTAAATCATTCTAAAAATAATACAGCTCACGTTTATGCAGAACAGTGAAATAATTATATTTGTCTCATTTTCCTCATTCATAAAATGGGGATAATTGTTATTGCGAACATTCAATGTAGCAACGCGTGGCCACTCATCAATGGGAAGGGTGCTGGTTGCAGTGAGGTGTGTGGGTGGGGTGCTGATACCATTTCACCAATAAATGGTATCTATCCCATATCTTCCTAGAACTCGGGCTAGTTTTGTATGTTCCTCTAGGGTGTTTTAGGATTTGGGGAGGTTTTTTGCTGAGTGGAAGGTGATGCTACCGGCCTGGGGCGGCCGGGGTTGGAATTGAGTTTCTTTCTTTCTTTCTTGAGTACAGTTCTACGAGCTTTCTTTCCTGGTACTGGGCAGAAGACAAAGCAAGGCGGTTGAGCCTTTGCTTGGCTGTCAGCCGAGATCCCACCCTCTGCCTTCTAGCCACTGCGTTCCACCCTCCCTGCGTCCCGCCCCTCCTTCGCCCCGCCTCAGGCCCTGGCCGCGCCCCCTCGTCCCGCCCCGCCTTCGCTCGCGCCCCGCCCCGTCTGCTTCACCGCTCCTTCCGCTTTGCCCGCGGCTGCGCGGTCCCTGCCATCTTCCTTACCCCGGGACTGGGATCCCGGCCTTACGCTCAGTGACAATTTCCTCCAGGTCCACCATGTGGAACCGAAGGCAGGGCCGTCTCAGGCCGGTGGGATGCGGGGTGGAGGAGCTCCGGCGCCGTCGGCGGGAGCGGGAGGCAGGTGCGGGCGGGCGAGAGAACACGGCAGGATGGGGTGTGGCGGTGGGAGACGGCGTTCTGGGTCTTGGGTGCCCCTGCTTTGCCCTCAGCCGGGTCCTTTGTCCTCAGCATTGCGGAAGGCGAGGAGGGAGCAGCAGCTGGTCAGCAAGAGGCTGCTGAGGGATGACACCCCAGAGGAAGCTGAAAGTGGATGTGTGGACTTGATCCTTGGGGAAGCCGAGGTAAGTAAGGGGGCAGGGTGCGCGGTGAGGTCCGTACTGGCTGACGCCAAATTCCTTCGAGTACTCAAGATCCGTCCCCAAATCTGAACGCGGTCCCTTCAAAACCTACAGTGGGCCAAGCCAGAAACTGGGGTATCCTTCACCGCATCTTGACCCTCACCCCCATAACAATAACTCAAGTCCTAGCCGTTTTTGTTTGTTTGTTTGTTTGTTTTTTAATTTTTTAACCTTTTGAAGAACTGTGGAGGTGCCCTGGCCGGTGTGGCTCAGTTGGTTGGAGTGTAGTCCCCGTAACCTAAAGCTCTCGGGTTTGATTCCCGGTCGCGGGGGTCGGCGCGCGTAAGGGAGGCAACCAGTCCTTGTTTCTGTCTCACATCGATGTTTCCCTCTCCCTTCCTCACTCTCTAAAAGCCATGAAAAAAATTTCCTCGGTGAGGATTAAAAACAGACAAACACAACTCTGGAATCCTTCTGTGCCTTGCCATCGCAGCTCCCGCCACCCTCTAATGGATACTTACAGCAGCCTCCTAAGGGAGCCATTGGCATCTCTACTTGCCGCCCTCAAGTTCATTCTCCATTCATCAGTTAGATGCGTCTTTTAACGTACATAGAGATCCGTGGGGGCAGGAGGCCATACATAGGGACCAAACTCCTACCTCTGATCATGAAGTCCAGCATGATCTAGTCTTTGCCTGCCTCCAATCTTACCAGCTTACTCATTTCAGCCAACCTTTCCCCTTTTCAGTTCTGGGAAGAATATACCAGGCTCTTTCCTGTCAGGCCTTTTACATTTGCTGCATCTCAAGTGGGTCCCTTTTGGTATTTCGTCCTGATAGCGTGTTTGCAGTCTATTAAGCATCCTGTCTAATTTATTTGCTCGTTTATTATTTCTCTGACTAGACTTTAAGTCCACGGGAACCTAGACCCTGTCTTTGTCATCATTGAAAACTCAGGTGTCTGTATAGTATTTATTGAATAAATGAATAAAAGAGTTGGTTGTAGTTCATTCATTCATTCAGCAAGTATTGGGCATCCCCTGTGTTGGTATTTTCTGTGTTTGCATATGTAATTTACAAAGCACTTGTGCCTGGGTTAAACCATTTATTCATTGCGCACTTACTTCATGCCAGGAGACTGCTGGGTACTGTACTGAGGTACACAAGAGAAACAGAGTTCCTTTCTTTGAAGCCTTCACAGCCCACAAAGGAGACAGATGTGCTACCCACCACCTGTCATGAAGGAAACATGAGGCACAACAGAAACTCCTAAGTCTGCCACAGGAAGCCAGAAAGAGCTAACTTCCCAGAGACAGTGACAGGAGCAGAAATATGAAGGGAGTGGAGGACCTAGGGAGGGTATGCCAAGCAGAAGAAACCGATTGTGCAAAATCTTGGCAGTTTTAAAAAGTCATGTAACGCTAGGTGTTGTTAGAGTATAGGTTGCATGAGTAGAATGACTTGGAGGGGTAGGTTTTGCCAGGTTTAAATAATAACCCGGCGAGAAGGTGGGATAGATGTTATTCCCCTTTTTTTCAGGTGAGGTTTAGGTCCCTTGAAGAGTAAGAGGCAGGGCTGGTATTAAGCCCAGTTCTGACTCCTTCTGTCCACTCTACTGCGGTGTTGGCACTTACTGGGCATATTAGTGTCAATGGCAAGTTCTAGGGATGGTGCAATATTGGAGGGCTCACAGGTGCAGTGGGCAGAGCAGGGCTCAAGATTTGCTATCTCTCCCTGCCCTGGCCTCCAGATCCAGCGGTTCCTGTGGTTAGCCCAGCGGGGAACAGAGGAAAAGAAGAGAGAGGGAGCTCTGGCCAGCCTTCGTCGAGGCTTGCAGCGCCCAGAGACGCAGCAGAGTTTCATCAGGTCAGTGTGGGTGGTGTGGGTGGGTGGCGGGGGTTCTGAGGGAGGGAAAGGAATGTGGAGGGGGAGGGGCCACAGGCTGAACAGGGCTCTGGTACTCACTCATGTAGGCTGGAGGGCAGCATGCGGACCCTGGTCGGGCTCCTGACCAGCAACCAGGCCCTGCTGCAGCTTGAGGCGGCTAGGTGCCTTCACGAGCTCTCTCATTCCGAGCAGTCTGCGGTGGCTGAGGCCTGCCTGCCAGCCACTTCCTACCTTCTCACCTACCTCTCCGGTCACAGCTCAGATTTTATAGTAAGCCCTGTCCCTTCCTACTTTGTTTTTGGCTTGAGTTTAGAAATTGTGTCTTTGGGCCCAGTTCGAGCTGGCAGGTAGAGAGAAGAAAACCTGTTTCCCCTGATGCCCACACCCGTCCATCATCTTCACCCTCTTGTGCCCAGAGTCTCCAGGACAGGGCTGCTCCATCCTCCATCCCCACCCCCACCCTGAACTGATGTGGGCCAAGCCCAGTGCTGTTGTTGCCCTGCTGCAGGAGCTCTGTCTGTATACACTGGGTAACCTGATCGTGGACAGTGAAGCTGTGAGAAGGCGGCTCTTGCCACAGGGCATTGTTCCAGCCTTGGCTGCCTGCATCCAGGTGAATGTCCGCCTTCTTCGTCCTCTTCCCTGGGCAACCCTCCCTAGCTTCTCTCTACACACCCCAGCTGCTTTGGTTAGGCAGCTCCAGCTCTGTCCTGTCTTCTGGCCTAGTTTCCAAAAGTCAGATCCCTACCCTATTTCTAGTCCCCCCATCAGACTGTGCTGGAAGCCCTTGGATATGCCTTGTCCCAGCTCCTGCAGGCTAAGGAAGCTCCAGAAAAGATTATCCCGTGAGTAAAATTGTGTCTCCAGGTGTACAGTTGGGGTGACCCATTTAGCAGTATGGCTTCTTGATACCTCAAGTCTGGTTCCAAAACTATTACACATTTAACTCCATGTGTCTGGCTGCAAAGGACTTTGGGTTTGGACACTTTTCCCACCTGCTGTTAGGGTTTGGAAAGAGCAACAGGCATCTTGCCTTCTGTGATTCTTACTCAGAGCTCTGCTTCTGCTGGCAGCTCCGTCCTGGGCTCCACTCTCCCCCAGCACATGCTGCAACTACTGCAACCTGGCCCAAAGCTGAACCCTGGAGTTGCTGTGGAGTTTGCCTGGTGCCTTCACTACATCATCTGCAGGTAACAAGCAAGTTGGGAGAGTGCCACAGACCACCCCTGCGGGTCCTTCATGACACTTAGGTTTTTAAACTTTGGGTTCTGAAATTGTGTTTTCTTCCTTCCATGGTCTTTTCTTCTCCGAACCCAGGAAACCCACGAAACCCACAGACCTAGGCTGTTGGCCAGCTGAAAGTGGAATTGGCTTAGTAACTATTCAGTACCTGTTTCCTGTTGCCCAGCCAGGTCAACAATGCCTTGCTCATCACCCATGGGGCGCTGTCTACTCTGGGGCTGCTGCTGTTGGACTTGGCTGGCGCTGTCCAGAGATCTGAGGATGCAGGACTGGAGCTGGTAGGTGAAGAGGACAGGTGAAGATCTGCTCCACCTTTCTTCCTACTTTGTTCCTTCTCCAGGGTGTAGGTTGCCCCCTCCTCCTTACACCCAATCCCCAACTTTTCTTTGTAGCTGGTGTGCCCTGTGCTTCGGTGTCTTAGCAATTTGCTAACAGAGCCAGCGGTGGATGCTGTGGGAGGGCAAATGGAGCTCAGAGATGAGCGTGTTGTGGCATCCTTATTTATCCTTCTGCAGTTCTTCCTCCAGAAACAGCCCAGCCTGCTTCCTGAGGGCCTCTGGCTCCTTAACAACCTCACAGGTATGAGCCACAATCTGCCGAGGCCAGGGCCTTTAAATACTGGGAGGACTTCCTTGTAGTTTGGACTGAGGGGGGTTGGATTGAGGGGGTGTTTCCAGGCTGCAATTAGAGGGACTTCACCCTGACATTTTCCCTTCCAGCAAACAGCCCTAGCTTCTGTACCTCCTTGCTCTCCCTGGATCTGATTGAGCCTCTCTTGCAATTGTTGCCAGTATCCAATGTGGTGAGCGTATTGGTAGGTATTGGAATCATCTACGGTCTAGTGGCTGAAGTGGAAACAGTAGGAACTCAGAAGTGCCCTTAGCTGAGAGCTGGCAGGTGGTGTGGTATGGATGGTCTCAGGGGCAGATCTGTCTAGGTGAGTCCCTAAACTGGTTTTCTAGTTACTAGCCTTGGGCAAATGAAGTAGTCATCTTAAGCTTCAGTTTCCTGATTTATAAATAGGAATAGCAATCCTGAGGACAATGTGGGGATTACAGAACATGCCTGTAAAATTGCTTAGCACAGTGCCTGGGGCATGGGGTCAGCAATCCATAGTTTTTGCTGTTAATGCCTTTCATCCTCTGTGGGGACCATGTGTGTACATATCTGTCTATAGGTGCTCACAGTTCTGTGCAACGTTGCAGAGAAGGGTCCTGCTTATTGCCGGCATCTGTGGCCAGGGCCCCTGCTCTCCTCCTTGCTGGACACATTGGCCTTCTCTGACACTGAAGTCGTAGGCCAGAGTTTGGAGCTGCTGCAGCTGCTGTTCCTCTATCGGCCAGAGGTTGGTTTCTGGTCCTGATTCTCAATCCCCTTTGTTTTGAAGCCTCTAGTCTCACCGTGGCCCTTTTCTTTCCAATTCTAACTAGAGCCACTTCTGTGGACCTAGATAGCCTATACGGGCTCCAGGTCAGAAAAAAACATCCTCTTATTGGGAATGCCCAAGAAGAGGTGGGCTGACCCATAAGACTCTGGGAATTGAGTGTTAGGGCACAGGGGCCTAGATGTTGAGTCCTTTTCTTTCCTGCCACTAGGCTGCCCAGGCCTTCCGGCAGCAGTCAGGGCTACAGGCCCTCAAAAGACATGAGGAGGAGGCACAGCTCCAGGATCGAGTGCATGCTGTCCAGCAGACAGCTCTTCATGGGTGACCTGGCTTCTTAATGTCACTTACTCCAGTCCTTCCCTTCACCCCAGCTTCCGTATCCATGAAGTTCCTTTTGGAGGTTTAGGACCATAATGACTCCTCATGTTCTCTGATGCCACACCTAAGCCTAAACCAAGACTTTTGGACTCCAGCTCCTACTCTTTCACTCAGCACTGTCCAGGCAGGACCAGAGGGAAGTGGGTGTGGTCTGCTTACTTGGGTCCCTGGAATCTCTCTCTCCCTGTTATGTTTTAGCAGCTAGTGGCCTTTGACGGGACAGAATAAAGTTTTATTTTTATATTAAACTGCTTTGTCTCAGTGGTTTCACAGTAGGGGTAGAAGAGGGAATGAGGTAAAGAACATTCAGAGACAGCATTTACAGCACATGCTTTATAACGAACAGGAGAACACATTTTTCCACATTGTACTCAGTCCAGCAGAGCCCAGGCTGTGGGGCTGAATCCTCAGTGAAGGCTTCAGGGTTTGCCACTTAGCACATTCTCTACGGCTCTGGTTACCTGATCAGCACTGAAGTTGTTCAAAGAGACATTCTTCTCTTGGCCGAATGCTGGAGAGAAAGGGAGGTGACTAAGCATCCCGTCTGCACTGTGGGGGCTAGCAAAGTATAACAACAGGTCTTTGCCATCAACTTAACAGTTGTTACGATAGGAAGGGTGGTAAAGAGATGACCGAAGTGGATTTGCTAGGACTAGAGTTCATCCAGTGGGTCTCAAACACACCTAGGAAGCCCAGGTCCAGCTGGAATTTTGGCTGATCGTGGGGGCCACAGTGGTAAGGAAGGTGTGTCAGGGAAGCGTTAAGGGGCACCAGAGGCATTTATTAATCATGTGAACAGTGCATTCACTGCATGGGCCTCGCCTTGGCTGGGTGGCCACTCTGGCTCCCAGTCACCTAGACTAATACACTGCAGCTATCTGAGTCCATCTCTTCTAGTCTGGTTTTTGGAAAAAGAACCTTTTTTCCTGCTCCTTCAGTTTTGAGTGCATGTCATTACTACAGGTATCCACTGTTAGAATCAATCTGCCTTAGGTGTGACTTTCCTCTTTCTCCAGACATTCCTAGGGCAAGGTGCTAAGAACCATGATGAAAATACCACTAATCAGTATTGATAAACATTTATTGCATGCTACTATGTGTCAGGCAACATGACAGTAATTTTCAGATTGTGGTAAATTGAAAGAGATCATGTGATAAAAAGGGGCTGGGGCAATGTTTCATAACTGGTCAGGGAATGCCTTTTTGTGGTGATACATAAAGGCTCAGAACTGAAAATAACCTGAATAATAAGGAGCCAGCCATGGATGTCTGGCAGAAGTGCATTCTAGAAAGGGGAACATATGTAAAGGCTCAACCTTGTTTTATCTAGCTACATAACCGTAGGTATGTTCGATAAAATTTTTTATTCAACTTTCTAATCTCTACAATGAAAAAACAAAAAAAGAATCAACCCCCTCATATAATGATGAAATGAGCTATAGGTAGGAGAGCACCGAGGACAGAGCCTCGCATTAGGTGTGCAACACAGAATCGTTATTTTAGGTTTTCATTATTAAGAATCTAACACTGCCTGGACCGGCACTGCCCACACATAATTTGGAAGGCTCTACATTGACAAGAACTAACCAGGACCTCTTCTGTCTGAAAACTGTTCCGAGTTACAAAAATGACAGCGGCTGGTCCCTATGCAGGACTGGGCCCGCCTCCACACGGCTATTACCCAGAACAAAAAGCATCCTATAACCCTACGAACGTAAATTTCCTTATTGGCAACAAGGTCAAAAGCAAGGCCGAAGTCTTCGGTCCAGACTCTCTACAAGTCTGCTTGATCTCGGACGCTGATTGTCTTCCCAAACCCTTGTTTCCCCACCGGGGTCCCAGACTCTCAGCGTCCCGCACTCACCGTAGCGGGCCCAGAGCTTGGGCTGCACTTCTGAGCACTCGCGGATTAGGATGGGCAGGTCGGGGTTCGCCTTCTTCAGCTCCACATAGCGTTTCTCAATGAAGTCCCTGCGGGGCCAGAGAAAGCGCCGCGCGTACTGTTGCGGTCGCGGGCCTCCCCAAACACCCTGGAGGTCGAGGTCATGACCCCGACACCCGAAAGCCCGCCCGCCCGCCGCCCCACGCGGTGCCTCACCTGACGCCCTGGCTGCCAGGAGAGCGCTGGCATAAGTGGATGCGAATCTCTCGCAGACCCAGCTTGGCCCCGACCCCACGACTCACCGCGGCCGCGGCCATCTCTACTAGTACCTAGCCCGCAGCCCAAGACTTCCGGCCAAGTTCTCTAGGCGGACCAATCGCGAACCCTCCAGTCCCCGCGATAGGTTGGCAGACGTGGGGGGCGGGGCCAAATCTATCCAGGGATCTAAAAACATCATAGGGCACCAGTCGGGTGGCCTCCAGTTTCCCTGCGGGTGGGCGGGTGCAGAAAGACTGTGGGACGCAAAGGACTGTGGGTTAGAACCGGAGGTGCATTGTGGGGAAAAGGCAGTCGCTGTTTTGTTGTTGTCGGAACCTCAGTCCTGCTGGCGTTGAAACACCGCGGTCAAAATGCCGGAGCGAGATAGTAAGTCCTGGGTCGTCTGTCCTTTCTTCTCTGCGGGTCTCGGGACACGTGGCGCGTTATTTTGTCCTTAAACCGGGTGTGTGTGTCTGGGAGGGTGGAGCAGGGCCAGAGTGACGCTTGGAGCCTGGTCGAAACCATTGGGCCCCAGGTGAGGCCGGGAAGCCCCAGACTCTTGTCTCTAAGCCTGGTCTTTGTCCCAAGTGTCGAGAGTTGGGGTTTATCTGATTTACTATCCTCCCCCCCCCCAGCCCCGTATCACTTAATCTTGGGTTGCGCCAATTTCTCTCTCACGTAGTATCTTAGATGCCCTCTTCAGGAAGTCGTTGCTGATCCTCCAGCTGGGTTAGAGGTGGCTTCCTCCGTGCTCCCACAGCTGTTTGTATTTTCCGACTTAAGTACTTACTACACTGTATTACTGTCGCTCTTCTTGCCTTTCTTCCTCGTTAGATTGTGAGCAGTTTAACAGGCAAGCACATTTGTATCGTTCACTGGTAAATCCCCAACTTTTGCACAGGACCTGACACAAAAAGCGATTGATTAAATCAATGCCAATTCTTTTTTCTTAGGCGAGCCGTTTTCCAACCCTTTGGCCCCGGATGGCCACGATGTGGATGATCCTCATTCCTTCCACCAGTGAGTGTTTTGATTTCAGACCATGGGAATGAGCTGGGCAATGGGTAGGGTGGTGGTGATGGAAAAAGAATTCGGAATGTCTTGTCAGCAGGGATGGTCAAAAAATTGTACCACTTGCCCCTTTAACTGGATCAGATCAACTGCATAAGAGTTATCAGAAGGGAAATTCTGGCAGGGAGGGTACTAGTTTTGAAAGTTGATGTTTAATTACACATTACATAGGAATTCCTCTTATAGAAAATTAAAACATCAGAAATAGATAAAGTTCTCTTTGATAAAATCCCCAGTTCCAGTGCCTTTCTTAGAGGTAACCATCGTTATCTTTTTTACGTGTCCTTTTTCTTCCTACTCTTTTTAAAACTTTTTACATACATGTACGTGTATGTCAGGAAAATATATCATTGCTTTGTGAGTTAAAATATTTAAATTAAATCATGTTATATAGTGTACTTACTGTTTGTACTTGCTTTTTTCCATTGTTAAAACTGGGCTCCACAGGCCAAAGGAGAGGCCTTGTTGGAAGAGGGCTCAAAGCTCCCTGCCTAAAATTTGGTCAAGGAGCCCGGTTGGTGTAGCTCAGTGGATTGAGCGCGGCTGGGAACCAGAGGGTCCCGGTTCGATTCCCAGTCGGGGCACATGCCTGGGTTGCAGGCCAGGTCCCCAGTGAGGGCCATGTGAGAGGCAACCATACATTGCTCTCTCTCCCTCCCTTCTCCTCTCTCTCTGAAAATAAACAAATAAAATATTAAAAAAAAAAATGGTCAAGGAATGGCTCCTTGCCGCTGCGCCAATTAAAATATTCTCTTGTACCATCAGTGCCATCTTCCCCACACTTTGGAAACACTGTCACAGTTTTTAGTTTCCAGTTCATGGACATTTAGGTAGTTTGCAAGTTTTTATTTTCAAATCTGTTAACTGAGAACTGGCCATTCATAGAGATGAATGGAATTGCTGGGTCATGGGAGATACATGCTTAAATTTTAATAGATACTGCCAAATTGCCCTCCAAATAGGCTCTACTGACTTACATTCTATCAGCAGTGTATGAGATTATCCACTTCCCAAATTCTCACTCATACTTGAGTAATCAAACTGTTTTTTTTTTTTTTAATTACCATTTTTAAAAAGATTTTCTTTATTTTCAGAGAGGAAGGGAGGGAGAAAGAGAGAAACATCAGTGAGCGAGAGAAACATGGATTGGTTGCCTCCCATGCCCCCAACTGGGGACCTGGCCTGCAACCCAAGCATATGCCCTGACTGAGAATCAACCAGCAATGTCTCAGTTCGCAGGCCGGTGCTCAGTCCACTGAGTCACACCAGCCAGGGCGATTAATCAGACTTTTTAATAATTAACACTTTGATGCAGTAGAAGTGGCATTTTAAAAAAAATTATTTATTATTTGAGAGAGAAACATTGATTTGTTGATCTACTTCTCATGCGTTCATTGGTTGATTATTGGGTGTACCCTGACCAAGAATTGAGCCTGCATCCTTGGCGTATTGGGACGATGCCCTAAGCAACCGAGCTACCCAGCCAGGGTCGCATATTTTGTTTTAAGTTATAGTTCCCTGATTTCAGTAAAATTAACCATATTTTTAACATATTTCTTTTCTAACTTTTATTGGGTACTAAATTTTAAAATCTTTGCCTTCTAGATCAAAACTCACCAATGAAGACTTTAGGAAACTTCTCATGACCCCAAGGGCTGCACCTACTTCTGCACCGCCTTCCAAGTCACGTCACCATGAGTAAGTTCTGGGGTGATCCAGCCTGTCTCCCATTTCCTCCCTACAGAAAGTCTATTTATCTAAATGTCTTAGGAACTGGAAGGCTAGTTCTTTTTTGAAGCCTGTGGTTCTGATACTTTCTCTCTGGAAATTGAAGCTCCAGTGGAGACTGGGATGCTCTGGGATTTACTTTTTCTCACGGTGTGTTCCATGAGCCACTTGTACTAGAATTGCTGCTGGTACTTAAATGGGCAGATTCCTGGGCCCATTCCAGCCGCATGGACTCAGATTCCGGGGCAGATATTTGAGGAAACAATTTTAATAGTCCTTCAAATGATTGTGATGCTCTAAAGTGAGAACCACTCACAGATATTAACATGGATCTCTCTGCCTGATTGAAACTCTTGCTCTGTCAGTATTCTAGACCTTTCTTCAGTCCTCAAGGCCACCTTTTGGGGTTTCTGGGGCTGTGGCAGTATTTCGCTATCAGTAAATTTTTTTCTTTTCTAGGATGCCAAGAGAGTACAATGAGGATGAAGACCCAGCTGCACGAAGGAGAAAAAAGAAAAGGTGAAGGAAGGAGGGAGGAGTGTTGGGTTTTGAGTTGGGTAGGGTGTGAGGGAAAGGAGTAGGGGCTAGTTAAAAGACTGAAGTTTTCCTTTATGGTCATCAGGCTCCCAGCTTTCATAGTGGAGAGGAATGATGTGTGGAGTGGCAGGCTAGGGGTTTGAGGTCGGCCTGCGGTGTTTTAATCTCTTTACCAGTTTTTAGCGGAATAACCTTAGCATTTTGCTTAATCTTTCTAGTCCATAATACTCTCATGGTAGAAGAGAAATAGTGATAATAACTTTCATTAGGTTAACATGAGATCAATCGTGGTGGTGCGTGTAGTGTGTGCCAGTGCCCGGCATACAGTCACCACCCAGTAAATCTTGGTTGCCCCCATCATCATCACTGCTGTCATTATTTATATGATACTAGACTTTCTGGACCTGTAATTAGCTTTCCACTCTTCTGGGGGAGAAATGGCAAGGACTGATTTATTCTCTGTTGAAACTTGGAAGGTGATAATAATTCAGATGACTTCACCATTTCTGTATAGAAAAGCCTTATACCTATAGAGAATCGGTGATGTAGAGGGGGGTGGCATTAAAGAATTCTGAAGCGAAAGATGGAGTGTCTTGAGGTGGCAGATGGAACAGTGTGTCTGTGAGCTGGAAGATGCTGTAGTTGTGATTTTTGAGGACTATCAAGAGGTGACCAGCAGTTTTTTGAGGACATATATGAGCTTTCACCATAGAGAGTTAGATGAAGGTGTAGGGAAACAGGCAGGAACAGTTCTGTTGATGTTGAGATAGCAGCCGGTGAGCCTTACACATTTGTCTTTTTCTGGTCGTAGTTATTATGCCAAGCTTCGCCAACAGGAAATTGAGAGAGAGAGAGAACTAGCAGAGAAGTACCGGGACCGAGCCAAGGAACGGCGAGATGGCGTGAATAAAGATTATGAGGAGACTGAGCTGATCAGCACCACAGCCAACTACAGGGCTGTGGGCCCCACTGCTGAAGCGTAAGTACTGAGGGGGCCCGGGCCTGGTTTCCTCAGCCTCCCAGAGTCAAAGTATCGCAGTATGACTTCTTCCTCGCACTTTCCCTGCTCTTGAGCCCACGTCCAGCCATTTCAAAAGGCATTTGCCACCCACAAAGGACTCTTCTAGTGTGGCCTCTTTCGTTATCCAGGGACAAATCAGCTGCAGAGAAGAGAAGACAGTTGATCCAAGAGTCCAAATTCTTGGGTGGTGACATGGAACACACCCATTTGGTGAAAGGCTTGGATTTTGCTCTGCTTCAAAAGGTGAGCCTTGGTGGGTGAGTGGAGAGTGGTACCAGAGAGCTGGATGCTCTTGAATGGGCCTTTCACGGCAAAAAGGGAGACTGCTGTTAGTTCAGACCATCTAGAAGGGGTCATGGTGGCCCTTCTGTAGGACTAATTGCTACTTCTTTGTCTCAGCTTCCATTTTATTTTCTCTCCACTCCTCACCTCCGACTTCCTGCACCCTTGCTATTTTACTTACAGCAGTTATCATATTTTGTTGATTAATGCTTAATATGTCTGTTTCTTTTGCTATAAGCTCCAGTAGAGCAAGGATTATATTGTCTTGTTTAGTATTGAGCTCGTAGTTCCTGGCACTGCGTGGTATAGTGGTGTCAATAAACATGTGTAAAAATGATTGCATGTCTAAACATTCCTTGCTTTCCTGTTAGGTACGAGCTGAGATTGCCAGCAAAGAGAAAGAAGAGGAAGAACTAATGGAAAAGCCCCAGAAGGAAACCAAGTATGTGAACATCAGGGAGAACTTGAGAGTTTAGAAAGGTGGGACCTAAAGTAGGAACACATTTAGTAAAAAAAAAAAAAAAAAAAATTTTGTCTTTTCAGGAAAGATGAGGATCCTGAAAATAAAATTGAATTTAAAACACGTTTGGGTGAGTACGGAGTTTCCACACTAGTGCTCTGCATGCCAGGTGAATCGTAGACTAATGCGCTGAGCAGAATATGCTTCCCTTTCCTTCAGCCTACTTTTCCTCCCTCTCTTTTTTTTTTTTTTTTTTGCCTCTAAACTGGCTAGTTTCCATAAAATTCTCTAATAGAGTTCAGACATGGACTTAGTTATTTTGTATGCTATTAATGTCTCCTTAGTTAGGTGGGAAACTCTTTCAATTAGGGCTCATACTTTAAGGGAGGTAGCGCTGTAGGTGATTAAAAATCCAGAACTTGCAGTCTGAAAGAACTGGGTTAGAGTCCTGATGATGAAACCACAGTAAGCTTGCAGTTTAGGCGTCTGACATTATTTCTCAGTGCCTGTTTGTCCATCGGCAAAACAGGTTCATTTTCACCTCATGGGATTATTTGGATGAATGGAATATAGGCAACATGCCTACTAAGGACTGGTTTTTCATTCATCATTAATATTGCCTTATACCTCATCCTTGCCCTGGCCGGTGTGGCTCAGTGGGTTAGGCATCATCCCACAAACTGAAAGGTTGCCAGTTCGTTTCCTGGTCAGGACACATGTTTGGGTTGTGGGCCAGGTCCCCAGTTAGGGGCATGCTTGGCACAACCACTTCCTCTTCTTTCTTCTCCCTTCCCCATTCCCAATAAATAAGTAAATAAAAATTAAAAAACAAAAACAACTGCCCTGCCTGGAGTGGCTCAGTGGATTGAGTGCCTGCCTGCAAACCAGAGTGTCATCAGTTTGATTTCTGGTCAGGGCACATGCCTGGGTTGTGGGTTGAGTCCCCAGTAGGGGGTGAGGGACAGGCAACCACACATTGATGTTTTTCTCTCTCTTTCTCCCTCCCTTCTCTTTGAAAATAAATAAAATCTTTAAAAATAAATAAATTTAAAAATATATAGTAAAACTACCCTCATCCTTATTCCTCACAGGACCTAATACCATGATAAGCACATAGTGCCCTTGAGAAGCCAGTGGAGGAGGGTGAATAAAAGACTGCCTGGGTCTCCTCCTTTATTTTGTTACTTATGTGACTTTGGGTAAATCACTTAACTTTCAGCTTTAATGTTACTAGTTAAAAGGAGGTAATACCCACTTTACATAGCTGTTTTGAATATTGAATGAAGCAAAGTAAAGCATGCATAACACTTGGCATGTTGGCTGGCACAGAGTAAGCCACTCAGTAAATGGCAGCTGTTATTGTAGAAGGCTCTCATTGGCTTTTTGCTGCTCTCTCTTTTTTCATAGGCCGCAACGTTTACCGCATGCTCTTCAAAAGCAAGGCGTATGAGCGGAATGAGTTGTTCCTGCCAGGCCGCATGGCCTATGTGGTAGACCTGGATGATGAGTATGCTGACACAGACATCCCCACCACTCTTATCCGCAGCAAAGCTGATTGCCCCACCATGGAGGTGAGTAACCCAAATCCTGAAAGCCGTTCACATGAGTCTCAAACCTGGAAATCAGCGTCAGTTTTGCCCCGGCCTCATTGACCACATTTAACCCATCACCAAGTTCTGTCTACTTCTCATCTCCTAAATCTCAACTGAATCCACTCACTTTTCTTTGTCTCCACCCAGTAGCATTCTAGTCTAAGCCATCATCTTTTTGCTGGATCTATTAAAAGACTCTCCTAATTGGTTTCCCCACTTCCACTCTGGTTCCCTTCTAATATTTTATTTATTCTTAACTATTACTGAGATGTAATTCACATACCATGCAATATCCCCCCTTTTAAAAATTTATGTATTGATGTGACAGAGAGTAAGAGAGAAATATTGATTTGTCGTTCCACTTATTTATGCATTCATTGGATGATTCTTGTATGTGCCCTGACCGGGGATCGAACTTGCAATCTTGGCATAGTGGGATGATGCTCTAACCAACTGAGATACCCTGCCAGGGCCAAAATTTGCCCCTATAAAGTGTATAATTCAGTGGCTTTTAATATAGTCATAGGATGTTTAACCATTATCACAATCAGTTTTAAAACATTTTATTACCTCCAAAAGTAGCCCTGTACTTAGCCATCAACCCCCCAGCACCACCCCTGTCTCCAGTTCTGTTTTTACACATGGCCAGAGTGATCATTTCAAAACACAAATTTTTGTCTCACCACAGTTTTGAAGTTTTCATTGGTTTCTCAGAATAAACAGCAAAATCTTTATTGTGGCCTGTGAGCCGCTGCATCTTCTGGACTTTGCAGCCTGTTTTCGCCGTGCGTCCCTGCTGGCTGTTCTTCAGTCATCCTTGCTGTCTTTTGTGTGTAGAATCACTTTTGACCCAGGCCTTTGTGTTTGCTGTTTCACCTCTCCGGAATGTCCTTCCACAACACCCCTTTCCAGTCTTCACTAGCTAATTCTAACTCATCCTTTAGTTCGGTAAGTGAATGAATGAGTAGATAAAAAGATTCCTGCTCAGTGGGATGACATCCTTGCTTCTTGGGATTTTCAGGCCCAGACCACACTGACTACAAATGACATTGTCATCAGCAAGCTCACCCAGATCCTTTCCTATCTGAGGCAGGGCACCCGCAACAAGAAGCTCAAGAAGAAGGATAAAGGTAATCTGGAGGGGTAGGGAGAGAAACCTTATACTTGGAGGGCCATTTGAGAATGGAACCAAGGTCTTCTGGAGCCTTCTGTCTCCAGAACACTGGGAGGTTCCTGGGGAACAGAGGAAAACGAGAGCAGTGGGCATAGGCAAGGAGGTGCTTACATCCAGTTTCTGTCTGTTGGACCCACCCAGGAGGCAACAGTTAACTTTGAGGCATGAGAAGGAGAGAATGGGTAGCTTTTTGTCCCACCTTCTACACAGGTGTATAAATGGGCACTGAAAATTAAAGAGCCCTGACTCATGTGGCTCAGTGGGTTGGGCGTCATCCCTTACACTGAAGGGTTGCCGGTTTGATTCCTGGTCAGGGCACATGCCTGGGTTGCAGGCCAGGTCCCCATTTGGGGGCATGCAAGAGGCAACTAATTGACATTTCTCTCACACATTGATGTTTCTCTCACTTTCTTCCCCTTTCATTCCCTTCTCTCTAAAAATATATTAAAACCTTTTTTTTATTTTTATTTTTTAAAAATTTTATTTATTTTTGGCCCTGGCTGGTATAGCTCAGTGGATTGAGCGCGGGCTGGGAACCAAGCAGTCCCGGTTCGATTCCCAGTCAGGCACATGCCTCGGTTGCGGGCCAGGTCCCCGTGAGGGCCATGTGAGAGGCAACCATACATTGCTGTTTCTCTCCCTCTCTTTCTTCCTCCCCTCCCCTCTCTCTAAAAATAAATTAATCTTAAAAAAAAAAAAAAATTTATTTTTAGAAACGGGAAGGGTGGGGAGAGGAGGGAAACATCGATGTGTGGTTGCCGTTTGCATGCATCCTACTGGGGACCTGGCTTGCAACCCAGGCCTATGCTCTTACTAGGAATAGAACTGGTGACCTTTGGTTAGCAGGCTAGCACTCAATCCACTGAGCTATACCAGCCAGGGCTAAAATCTTTTTTTTTTTTAAGAAAAAATTAGCATGATGAGGCTGAGTGGAAATAGATGAGTTCTCCTCATTCTTGTCTTTACGTTTTAGGGAAGCTGGAAGAGAAGAAGCCCCCTGAGGCTGACATGAAGTATGTACCCCAGCCCCTGTCACCTGATCTCAGGGAGGAACGGGGCTCTGTTTCTTGTCTTCAGCATTTTGGGGAGGCCTGGGTGTGAGAATCTAGTGAAATGGACAGGGGAAGTGAAAGTGTGGTGTTGTGACTTTGGCGACTAGTGATCTCTGTTTCCTAGTATATTTGAAGACATTGGGGATTATGTGCCCTCCACAACCAAGATACCTCGGGACAAGGAGCGGGAGAGATACCGGGAACGGGAGCGTGATCGGGAGAGAGACAGAGATCGTGACAGAGAGCGGGAACGAGAACGAGATCGGGAGCGGGACCGAGAGAGGGAGGAAGAGAAGAAGAGGCACAGCTACTTTGAGAAGCCAAAAGTGGATGATGAGGTAAGATGTGGCCCCTGGTGCCAAGTGGTGGTGCTGCCTACCTCTCTGCGTGCCCAGCCAGGTACAGGACGTCTCTGTTATATAGGCAGCTCATGGCTCCATAGAAGCAACCAGGTTCACTAATCCAGGGTAGGTAGGAACCATTCTGTAAAGGGGGACAACAGAGGGTAGGGAATTGATTCAGACTTGGGGAGTGGGGTACGAGTGGAAATCCCTCATGGTGACACTGACTTCAGATTCTGTTTTCTTTCCAGCCCATCGACGTTGACAAAGGTGAGTTGTGTCCAAGGTGTCTTGCATTAGCTCTCGCAATCCTGCTTTCCCCTGGGTTGAGTCTGACCTAGAGCTCAGAGCCTGCAAGGGTGGGATTGGAGGACTTCCTGGTTCTGGGTTCTCATAAGATCCATGTCTTGCTGTGTGGAATTGACAGAAGATAAATGTGGAGTTCCCTCCATCTTCCCAGGCCTTGACAGGCCTTATGGGATCTGTTAGATATAATTCCTCCAGCTCTGTGGTCTTGAGGATGGGAGGCAGTTTGAGTGCGCATACTACCCTATCTTGGCTAGACTACTTCAGTATTGGGATTTGATTGAAATTTTGTTAGCTAAACAGGTTCTATTGCTTAAAAAGTATTTTTATGAAAGCTGCAGGCTGGAAGTGTGTTGTAGGGAAGAGGTTGTAAATTCCTCATTTCATTGTGCTAATAGAGTTCTCTTTCCTCAGGACCTGGATCTGCCAAGGAGTTGATCAAATCGATAAATGAAAAGTTTGCTGGTTCTGCTGGCTGGGAAAGCACTGAATCATATCCTTTATTTCAATAAGGTCCTGGGTTCTAGAGAATTGTTTTCTCTCTTTTTTAAAGATTTTGTTAATTTATTCTCAGAGAAGGGAAGGGAGGGAGGAATAGAGGGAGAGAAACATCAACGTGTGGTTGCGTTTGCACAGTCCCTACTGGGGACCTGGTCCGCAACCCAGGCATGTGCCCTGACTAGGAATCGAACTGGTGACCCTTTGGTTCGCAGGCCAGCACTCAGTCCACCAAGCCACACCAGCCAGGGCAGAATTGTTCTCTTTTTATTCCAACTCCACCTGCCTGCCTACTTTCCCACAACCCCACTTCTTCCCTTTTGTGTTAATTTTGACCGGGATGAAGTCATTGTGACTTTCCCCTTAGTGAGAGAAGCCATTCAAGTTCACAGTCCCCTTCTTAGAGTTTTCAGGTTGCTTTTAGCCCTTGGCCTTACTTGCTTGAAATTTTCTGCTACAGGCAGAATTATTGTCTTTAACATAGCATAAGCTGAAGAAGCCAGAGGACAAGAAGCAGCTAGGAGATTTCTTTGGCATGTCCAACAGTTATGCTGAGTGCTACCCAGCCACGTACGTGAGACTCTGTTAAGGGAGGCTGGCATGATTGGAGAACAAATTTGGGTGGGAGCAGGGGCATGGGTAAGGGGAAGTGTGATTTGCTGGGATCCATGGGTAGTTTTTACTTGGATGAACTATGCTGTTAGGCTCTGAATGGGAGGTCTAGGGTGATGGTCATTCCTAGACATTGCTAGGGTAGGTTTCTGAATGGAGCATAGGAGCGTGGGTCTACACCATCTGTTCAACTGCTGCTTCTCTTTAGGATGGATGACATGGCTGTAGACAGTGACGAGGAGGTTGATTATAGCAAAATGGACCAGGTATGGAGTTAGGAGGGCGGGTGGAGGCTGATAGTACATATCCCTTTCCTCACTCCCAAAAGATCTGTGTCTCATTTACTTGTCCTCACCGTCCCTCAGCTGCAGTAATGGGATCAGCAGCATTGTGGGGTTGTGGGCTGCTTAACTATTTCAAAGTGTTTGTACGAAAATCAAATGAGATGGAGCCCAAAATATATTTTTTTTTCTTTATTTCCTGCAACGTGGCAGGCTGTGATTCTGTCCTAGGCAGTGAGCAAGTCTTAGTGTGTTAGCAGAAAGGGCAGAAGGAATGGCAGTCTTTTGAAAATAATGACGTGTATTCTAGCCCGCCAGTATTGGAATTTTTCTCTAACTCTTAAAACCCAACAAATATAGTGTTTTTGAGAGAATTAAATAAGATAGGCATTTAGTGTGTAGAATAACGCCTAGCATATAATACACGCACAGTAAGCATTTTATTGTTGTTGTGTTTTTTTTGGTTAAGGTAGGATTTATAAATGAGGAAATCTGGGATTGTGGGACAGCCTGGCTTTAATCAAGGGCTAAAATTCCATTTCCCCTGACATCTCTTCCGCCCCGGTCTCCCATTCTGTCCTGCAACAGGGTAACAAGAAGGGCCCCTTGGGTCGCTGGGATTTTGATACCCAGGAAGAATACAGCGAGTATATGAACAACAAGGAAGCCTTGCCCAAGTGAGTTGGTACTAAATACAGCCAGGGTATGAGGAGAGGGATGGTGATGGGTGGACTAGCCCCACACCAAGGTAGAGGGTGTCGTCTGGCTGAGATGTTTCTGTGTAGCTTCTCTGCTCACAGGTCTCTCTGAGATTACCTTGCTCGTGCTTTGCAACTGATGCCATCTTCTCCCAATTGCCCTTTTTTCCCCCTCAGAGCCGCATTCCAGTATGGCATTAAAATGTCCGAGGGGCGAAAAACCAGGCGCTTCAAGGAAACCAATGACAAAGCAGAGCTCGATCGCCAGTGGAAAAAAATTAGTGCAGTAAGTGGGACTGCCTCTCCGGTGGGAGGGTTTCAACTGGGTGGAGACACTGGTCCACTGGTCCAGGAATAGGCAAGGGGTGGCTGAGCCATGGAAGTAGGAAAGAGGTCAGCCTTGGCCTCAGGTGAGCTTAGACTGGTGTTATTATAACTGTCCACTCTAACTCCTTGCAGATCATTGAGAAGAGGAAGAAGATGGAAGCTGACGGGTGAGCGCCATATTCATCCTCTGTGGGACTGGGGAATTGCTTAATTTATTGATCTTACGCTGACTCATTTCTCCTATTGCAGGGTTGAAGTGAAAAGACCAAAATACTGATCTCCAGTTCCAACTCCAAGAAGAGTCTTTATAAGGATATGCTCCCCCTGCTTGCTTTCTACAATTCCCAAAGAAGTTGCAAGGGTTTTTTTTTTTTTTTTTTTTCTCCCCATGAACATAGATAAAATACTGTATAATCATTTGATTCCATTAAAATTGGTTGATCTCCTGACTCTTCTATATTGAGCATCCCCCAATCCAGAGACCCTGAGGCACCAAGAAGGCTATTAATTCTACTGATTGTATAAAATCACATGCCGAAAGTCAGCTCAGTCCTTTCCTGAGCTATGGTTCTGGGTTCCTACATAGTAAGGATGTTTACTAGCCAGGGTGCCCAGTGGAGAGTGGAATGACCCTCACTGATGGGCAAGAGGTGGATGGGTAAGGATGGTTGGTCTCCAATGTCACACTCATTCAGGCCCATTTGGGACCTACTCTTGAGGCAGAGATTCCCTGGGAATTAAGCTCAGCCCAGTGGGCTGCCAGTCTGATCCCAAAAGTTGTACCTGACAGTGCTAGGTGAGAATCACTTGTGGGAACAAAAACCTTTTATGAATTTATGCTCTCCTGGGAGCTTTAGTAATTCTAAGCACATATCACTGCTTTCCTGGCTGAGGGGATGACCTTGAGGAAGTGCCTTGAATCCCTGTGCTAGGCCAAAGATTTTGGTGTGCCCTTCAACACCCTGCAGAGTTTACTGAGGCCCAGGTGGGCTTCCTGGGGGCCTCAAATCACTCCATCCCTGCTTTTTTCGTCCTCTGCCCATTGCCAGCACTTCATCTCGTACTCAAATCCGTACTGTCTGTTCCAAGCCTAAAACCTGTGTGCTTACCAAACTCAAAGAAAGCTAGAGGGCCACCATTGCCTCTGGTCACTTTAATCTTGATTCAAGAGGCTGAAATCGAGGCTTCTTTGCAATGGTGCCTAGAGTTTCAGATGGTAAATGACACCCAGGTTCCAGGGTTGTAGATAGCAGTCCCAGTGAGGAAAGAGGTCATAGAGACCTGGCTGAAATACAGATACCTAGAAGGTCCTAAGATAAAGACCTGGGGGGCGGGGTGAGCGCTAGTTTAAAATCATTCTACAAGTACCACCAATTTTGTGCGAGTGACTAAGACTGTTGACAGCAGTGACAAGGACTCCCATATAACCTCTCTGAGGTCCTAACTCCACTTTGTTAAGGCGACTGGGAATCAACATATGAGATGTCTTAGAAGGCTTAATACCACAGGGATGTGAGAAGGTTCTCTTCAGCCATGGGAGCTCCTGCTCCATATCTGCCCTACCATGTAGGGTGCTCCTGTCTGTAGAACCTTTGTTAACTGGAAATGTCCAAAACAACTACTGTGCCCATTTTCCTCTTCAGCAACTCCTTGCCAGCTCTGAGCACTGCTGGCCTGGCCCTCTGAGGGTCTGCAGCCTACCTGCGGGAATGGGCACAATGCTGTTTGTTCAGCCATGAAGACGTTGCACATGGAAGGCAGCAACTTATGCATGCACGTGCACGGGCTGCCTATGCTCCATGACCCGCCATGTGAAATCCTTGTGGTGTGGGCTTTTGCTTCTTCCTCACCAACTTGGCTGATGCTTGTTGCAATCTTGGGTTTCACCGAGCCATGAACTACTGGAGTTCCTCTCTCTGATCCTGAGGGTATTAAGTCCTCCTTACTGGTTGGGGATGTGGACTGAAAATGGGGTTCTATTGAGAGTAACCTCACAGACTTACCTGATCATAAGTTTCTAAAAGGCAGGTCGTGATGGGTAGTCACACGGCAGGCATATTTGCCTTGAGGGAAGCTCTGTGCATTGTTTCTGTGCATCTAGGTTAACACATCTTTGAAATAATCAGCCTCAAGAAAGCACATAATCTTGTTAATGATCCTATACTAGGGGTGTCAAACTCATTTTCACCAGCGCCCACATCAGCCTCACAGTTGCCTTCAAAAGGCTGAATGTAATTTTAGGATTGTATAAGTGTAACTACTTAACTAGGGGCAAGGAGCTTGGTGCTGCTGGGTGGAAACAAGGTGCTGGGCTGGATAAAACAAGGTGGAGGGCGGGATTCAGCCCTCGAGCCTTCTGTTTGCCACCTGTGCTATAATCCTTTCCCCATCTTGCTTTCTTCCACCTTCATGGAATCTTGCTTACATTCCCTCTTTAATTTCAAATACATAAAAAAGGTTGCAAAATTGTCATTCTCTGGAACATCTAAGATCCTTCTCCCTTGCATATGCCTTCAGTTTGGCTCAAATAAACTCATAAGAATTCTCTCCAAGTTTGGATGTTTCTTGGTTGACAAGGAGGTTGTACCAAAGTGTCAGCATGGGTCAGAATGAGGAGGAAGGACAACGTGACTAAAGAGAGGATTGATGGCCATACGATCTAGCAGGCCCAGGCATAGACAGTATCAACAGGAAAGTAATGTACAAGAGGGGCGTGGCCTGTAGGGTCCGTCACCGCCCACACCAGCTGCGGCGGCCCGCCTTTTCCTGGTTACGGAGAACGGCTGGAGCCACTTCCCGCCCCGCCCACTCCCATCCGCCCTCTAAGCGGAAGTGGTGAGCTCAGCTACTGACTGCTGCCGGGTGACTGGTTTTTTGGCTCGCTGTCCCAGAGCTGCGCAGCTCGAATCGTGAATGGATCGCACGTGTGAGGAGAGGTCCGCGGAGGACGAGAGCAACGAGGAGGACTCCGACTCCCCGGAAGTACCGGCCCGTATCCGGGACACCCCTGAAGACATTGTTTTGGAAGCTCCAGCCAGTGGGCTGGCGTTTCACCCGTCCCGCGACCTCCTGGCGGCGGGGGACGTGGATGGGGACGTGTTTGTGTAGGTACACGGTAGGACCGGGGACGTGGTGAGCGTGGTGGGTGAGGGTGCTGCCGGGTCAGGAAACTCCCCAGGGATGCAGCTGGGAGGCGAGAGGAGAGTGCAGGGAGACAAATTTCACAACTTATATAGTCTGATTCGTTCATTAACATTCGGCTTTAAACAAGTTACCACACAAATCTCTTGAAAGAACACAAGACGACGAAGTGGCTGTAATGTGAGGGAGCATAGAGACAGTAAGTACCAGGACAAAGAAGGCTTTCGGGGCGCTATTTCTCACCTGATTATTATACTGAGCCTGAAACAAGCTCAGCAGGACCCCCTGCTTTTGTTTCTTGCTTACTTAATTGATATTTTGAAAACACAAGCCCGACCACTTCACTTCCTTGATTAAACCCTTGAATAGTTTACCTTTGCTTTTAGGATTAAGTCTAAAATCCTTGACCCTCTGGCCCTTGCTTGCTTTCTCCTCTAGTTTCTGTGCTCATTCATCCTTATCTTTATAATGTATCTTGAAGCCTCAGCTCCTTTGCACGTTATTCTGCCTGGAAAACTCCTTTCCCCTCACTTGTACCTCCTATCCCTGAGTTCTCAGCATCTCTTCACTCTTCCACATGCCGCAGACTACATTAGATTACCCATTAGATGCTGCTTTGGCACCAGATGTCTTTTCCCTCAAACTTCATAATGGTTTGTAATCATACATCGGTTTGTGTAATTATTTGAATGCTTGTCTCATTCACTAAAAAAAGCGACCGTTTATTAAGCAGCCTTTTCATGCTGGGCACTGGGATAAAACAAACAATAAATAGGCCCAGTTATGCCCACCTGGAACTCAGTGGCAATTAAGTACTTATTTTCATTCGGCCCTTTTAACGATCAGCTCTAAGGCAGGCTGTGGGGATACTCTCTGGACAGGTGCTTTGTCTTGCTGAGTTTACAGGCTGGTGCCTCTGTTCCACCTCCATTTTGAGCCTGGCTCCTTTTCAGTGTGTGGTCGCAGCATGCTGTAATTAACTGTGGCTTTCTCTAGCTCCCTAAGACCTCCCTGTCTTACTGATCTTTTATGTTTGCAGCTGCTAGGGCTGTCCTTCTGTCACTCAATTTAAAAAAAAAAAGATTTTATTTCCAGAGAGAGAGAAAGGGAGGGAAGGAGAAAGGGAGAGAAACATCAGTGTGTGGTTGCCTCTCATGCACCCCCCACCAGGGACCTGGCCTGCAACCCAGGCATGTGCCCTGACTGGGAATTGAACTGGTGACCCTTTGGTTCACAGGTCAGCTCAGTCCACTGAGCCACACTAGCCAGAGTATGGTTTTTTTATGTTAAGAGGAGAAAAATAGCAATTGCACACTCCCAATTGGGACTCTGGCCTACAACCTAGGCATGTGCCCTTACTGGGAATCAAACCAGCGACCTTTTGGTTTGCAGGCTGTTGTTCAATGCACTGAGCCACACCAGCCAGGGCACCCAAGGATATTTTTATTGATTTTTTAGAAGGGGGGTGGAGAGACATTGATGTTAGAAAGAAACATCAATTGACTGCCTGCCATACCTGCTCCGGCTGGGGATCAAACCACAACCTAGCCATGTGCTCTGACCAAGGATTGAACCTGAAACCTTTTATTGTACAGGACGACAGTCCAACCAAGCCACCAGCTGGGGCCTGTCATTAATTTAACAGGTATCTGGGCCTTCACAATGGTCCCAACCTAACATTCCTTCAGGCTGGGACTTGCAAGGATGGTGAAGAGGGGTGGGGCGATGTCACAACGAAGTCCCAGGCAAATGTACTTTGAATTATTGCATATCAAATGAGAAAAAGACCTAACATTTGAAGCTCACTGGAAATGGAAAAATGGGACGGTAACCTCTTTATGCTTAGAGCTGTACTAGCAGGAACTCCTGGGGAGGCAGTGCATCCCAGGCAGGGCCTGGGTGCATTCACTCTCCACTACCTCTCCCAAGGTTTTCCTACTCGTGCCAAGAGGGAGAGACCAAGGAGCTCTGGTCCTCAGGTCACCACCTCAAGTCTTGCCGTGCCGTGGTCTTCTCTGAAGATGGGCAGAGTGAGTATTAGGGAAGGCAGCCAGCAGTGTGCTGCTGGGAAGGGAGCAGTGAGCAGTACCATGACCTGGGCACCTTTTCCCCCAGAACTTGTTACTGTCTCCAAGGACAAAGCCATCCATGTTCTAGACGTGGAGCAGGGCCGACTGGAAAGACGCATTTCCAAGGCTCATGGGTAAGGGGAGCCAGCTGTGTGCGGAGGTGAGGGGAAAGGACTCTAGCTCCCTGCTGGGGCAAACGTGCTCCAATAACGTCTGTGTCTGTGCCTCTAGTGCCCCGATCAACAGCCTGCTGCTGGTGGATGAGAATGTCCTAGCCACTGGGGATGACACGGGTGGCATCCGGCTCTGGGACCAGCGGAAGGAGGGCCCCATAATGGATATGCGGCAGCATGAGGAGTACATTGCTGACATGGCTCTGGACCCAGCCAAGAAGCTGTTGCTGACAGCCAGGTACAGCCTCAAAGCCGCCTGCCCTCCCTTCCCTGTGTTAAATGTCTCCCTCAGTGGGAGCTCTGGCCAAGCCTGCTGCTCTGCTTTTTCTACAGTGGGGATGGCTGCCTTGGTGTCTTCAATATCAAGCGACGCCGGTTTGAGCTGCTTTCAGAACCTCAGTCTGGAGACCTGACCTCTGTCACAATCATGAAAGTACAGCTGGGTATGGTGGCCTGCAAGTATGCTAGGGACTTGGTCTGGCATGGTATACAAACATGGTTTGTCCTCTTTTCTCTGTAGTGTGGGAGGAAGGTGGCCTGTGGCTCCAGTGAAGGCACCATCTACCTCTTCAACTGGAATGGCTTTGGGGCCACAAGTGACCGCTTTGCCCTGAGAGCTGAGTCCATCGACTGCATGGTTGCGGTGACCGACAGTCTGCTGTGCACTGGGTCCACTGATGGAGTCATCAGGTGAGAGGGGCCGGGCCCTCAGGTCACAGGAAGGGTAGGCCCAACCAGCCAATACCCAACACTTTTTCCCCTCTGCCCAGGGCTGTGAACATCCTGCCAAACCGAGTGGTGGGCACTGTGGGCCAGCACGCCGGGGAGCCTGTGGAGCGGCTGGCCCTCTCCCACTGCGGTCGCTTCTTGGCCAGCAGTGGCCATGACCAGCGCCTCAAGTTTTGGAACATGGACCAGTTGCGAGCTGTGGTCGTGAATGACTACCGTCGGCGCAAAAAAAAGGGAGGGCCGCTTCGGGCACTGAGCAGCAAGGCTTGGAGCACTGATGACTTCTTTGCAGGACTGAGGGAAGAGGAAAAGGAGGAGGAGGAAGAGGAGAGTGAGGACGACAGTGACTGAGAGAATGAGCTGAGTCTCAGACAGGTCCACTGGGCAAGAGTCTTGCTTCCTGGGCTGAATCTCCAGAGGCTGTGCAGTTATCCTACCCTCTTGTGCAGCATAAGGAGATGGGCAGACGGGCTCAGTACTGGGGAAATAGGGCTGCTTACACCACCAGTGTAAGCCAAGTCAGCAGCTGGGGCAAGACAGCAAGGACACAGGTGTACACCAACCAGGGGTTTAATATAAATACAACCAGCATAGGAATGCCAACCAACAATGCACTTACACCGAAACCAAAATGCCAAGTGGTGGGGACAAATGGCAGATTTCTGACCCTTTGGCTCAGCCATCCCCGAAATAAAAACCGACAAAGACAAATCAACAAAATAAGTGAAGATTCACGCTAAGCTGTGGGAGGAGACAGTGAGAGAGAGAGAGAGGCTGTGTGTGTCACACAGAAAGGCCAAGGAAAACCCTGGGCTGGGAGAGGGAGGGCAAGGTCCCTCACCGCAGCTTAGCCAAACCTGAGCTGTCTCCAGGTGCACTGGGGCTGTGCCCCAGCTGGGAGGCTCTGTCAGGCTCGGGCAGGGCCCGCGCTCCTCCCCTTTTGGGGATCAGATGGTGGCTGCCCAGGCCTGCTGGGCTGGAGACTCATCCGTGCTCTGCCTACTTATTCAGGCTGCCTGTGGAGACGATGTGGTTACTGCTTAACCATGGTACCTGCCTCAGTTCCAGCAGACCACAGGAGGCTGGCCCCAGACTCGCTCAGTGTCTCCAGGAGCTGTGCAGACACAGCATCCTTGGCCACCTCATGCCCGTCCTGCCCATCCGAGGCTAGTACAACCCAGATGAGGCCACTGAAGGACACTGTATGCCCAGGGATCACCACCTGGTACCAGAAGTGGTGCCAGCCAGCAGGGCCTGCGCCCAAGCACTTGGTGAGGAACACTGGGCTGCCCAGCATCATCCGCTGGCACAGCAGCTGCAGGGCAGCTCGAGCCCCTTGGGACTCTAGCTTGTCCCTAGCCAGGGCCAGTTGGCTACCCTCTGGCTGTAGGCCCCTTGGGGAGGGCCCCACAACCTGCTGCTGGCGGAGTCGCTGCTTCAGGTCTGGCTTGAGCCACTCCACAGCCACCTGTTCTCCACAGAGGTGCGACTGCCCTGCGGGAAAAAGGCAAAGGCAAGACAGGTCTTAGTCCTGGGCCTAAGCCCCCATCCTGTTTTAATTTCCAGCCTCCCGTTTCTAGGTGGTGTGACCTCTGGCAAATTAAATGACTTAAGGCTTCACTGTATTTGTAAAGGGGGTGTAGTAACTGCTGCCTTCTAAATTTTCTTGGAGGCATACTGGTAAATGCTGGTTTTGTCCACTGCATAATCATGAAATAGCTCATCTTTACTGTGGATACTTGCCCTGATTCAAGGAATATGCTAAGTACCCACTTAATTCTCACAACAGACAACAGTCTCAGTTGCACTGCCTTGGGCAAGTCTCCTTAAAACAATCTTTCCTACAGAGGGAGGTCATTTTGTGTGTGTGTCTGTTTTACATTGGAATGTTGAGGATTAAGCCAGGAGATAAATATGAGGGAAGCGTTAGGTAAGCGGTAGTGCCACTGGGAATTTAAAAATCTGAGTTCAAACAAATAGTATAAGGTTACAAATTCGGGTATTCTTGACCCTAAGATATTTCGACTTTGTCCACCGTGAGACGTAAAGGACTCGGCAGAACACTGTTGCCCCAACCAGCCTCCACTCCTACCTTCCATCAGGGCCTTTTTGGCCATGGCCGCAGCACGGTGCGAGCTGAACTTGAGCAGTGCCATTTGTGTGGGCTCCGACCCGGGGCTGGGCAGCAGCAGCGCCTCCTGAAGGCCAGGGCCTAGCGGCTGCAGCGCGAGCAGCAGCGCGCCGCGGGTCAGAGTCGGCGGCAGCCCGTCCACACTCAGCTCGCACTTCTCGGTGCTGAGGCACACGAGCAGCGGGCAGGACGGCCGCAGCGGGTGGTTGTGCAGCGCGGCGATGGCGGCCTGGGCCCCGCGCCGCGAGCTGTAGCGGGCGTAGGCGAAGCCGCGGTTCAGGCCGCTGAAAGTCATCATCAGGCGGAACTCGTAAAGACGGCCCACGCGCTGGAACAGTGGGATCAGCTGGTGCTCGTACACGTCCTGGGGCAGCCTACCGATATACACTTCCGACCCGGGCGGCGGCGGGCTGCCTACCCAGCCTGGGGGAAGGGGATAGAGGGGCACCGTCATCCACCGGGATGTTCCGGGGTAGGGGCCCCGGGACCCGGCGCGGGAGGGACCGTGTGAGTACACGTCTGTAAAATGGGTGTAACACCTGTACCCCAGATCTTTGGCATACTTGGGTGATTAGGCTAAAACGGGGCTGGCACACAGTAGGTGCACCTTAAGACTGGCTCCCTTCCTCGAGGGGGCGGGTGGGTGGGAAGCCACAGACTAGGCGTTTCCACCTTTGCTGGGGGAGGAGGGTAAGGCGAAGTTAGGAATTTCTGATTGTGGAAAATCGGGGTAGGCGCCTCTCCCAAAGGGGCCGGTTAGGACCATTGAGGCTGGTGTAGCCCAGCAGGCGTAGGGCTGTAACTAGTATACCTGGGGGTGGCCCGCCATACTTCCTCTGCCCGTTCACTTGCACCAGGCAGATGCCCGTCTCCCTGACCCACGCCTCCAGCGCCGCCTTGTTCTCCGGATTCACCCTCTCACACCACAGCTGAAGGGGAAGGGGCAAGTTGCAATGGCGGATCACCGCGCGCGCCCCCACCTCACTCCCCGCGCAGGTGAGACTCGTCCACCCGTCGTTGCCACTCACCTCGCACTCCCGCTTGGACTGCATGGCTCTCGTGTGGGCCCGTCGGTGCTCCCTTTTATAACCTCCTCCCTGTCCGCCTCTGGAAGCTTCCCTACCCCTCCACCCCCCAACGCTCTCATTGGCTCTGAGCAGGACCCCGCCTCCCAAGAGGGGGTGGGGGTATCTGCCGCACCTGCGCCGAGACCCTCAGGTGAAAGTTAGAAACGTTGTTTGCAGGCAGCCCCAGCTCCAAAGACACAGCTGGCAAACCGGCACGGAGGGGTGCTGGAGGCAAAAAGGACGCGGGGGGCACCCTTCACCCTGGGCAAGAGCCTGCTGTAAGCCTTTCTCCCCATTTTCCACCGCGAAAGTGGTCAGGCTCAGACAGGAAAGGCAGGACTAGGCAATAGGACACAGGCAGGCTCCAGTGGTTGAGATACTTTATTGCACCTTTGGCGACTGGTTTGGGGGAGCAGTCTCTTCACCTGGTGTAGGCCCCACAGAGGAGGCCGTCTCAGGCCCGGACCCTGTAGCCCAGGCTGGACTGAGCCCCCGGGGCCTCCTATGGAAAAATGGCACAGTTCCTGGGCCTTTTAGCCTGTGATTACCAATAAAATAATAATAAAAATAAAAAGTCTCTGTGCGGACTACCCTTCAGGTTTTCCTGCTGGAACAGAAGTGTGCAGATCTGTGAGAGCACATATGCAGAGTTTTGTCTGAGCCCTAATAGTCTCTGTCCCACTTTCCTCGGATAGTTAATTCAGCAGATGCAAAGGGGCTGGCTTGTTCTCCTCTTGATTTCCTTTACAAGGTCTTCTCTTCGGATGTCCACCTGGCCAGGACAGGGGAAGAGAGTGATATGTATGAGCATCTTCCACTCCCCTGCACCCTGAGAGCCCATTCCTTCCTCAGACACCAGGCTTGGCTCAGCTGGGAGCAGGGCAGGGACCCAAGCCGGCGTTCAGGGTGCTGCTTGGGAGAGCCAGAGACACAGGGTGTCTGTGGGGATGGAGTCTTTACCCTACCGTGGCCCTAGTAACAGGTTAAAAGCCCTTAAGTCCTTTACAAGTGGGTACTAACAAGAATGCCAGGCTTTTGCTCAGGTCTTGAATGGGCACTGGCCTGCGGAAATGGCATCCATTCCCGGTCCTGCAGGCTTCCTGCCCACCAACTTACCTCTTCTCTGCTGGCCACTGAACGGAGCTTGATGACCCCATCCTTGAGCTCCTGCTCACCGATGATGGCCACCAGCGGGATGCCTGTCTCCTCACAGTACTGTAGCTGGTTCAGTAACTTTGGGTTTTTCTTGTAAAGCAGCTCAGCCTGCAGGGGACCCGGGCAGAAGATGAAGGCTGACTTCTGCTATCCTCAGGGATCACCTCCTGGGGGCCCAAGCTGTCACTGTGCTCTTTGTTCCACCCCAAGAAGTCACAGACTAGCAGGGTCACTTAGTCTGTTTACTTAGCCTGTGCCCAGCACGCCCATTGGCTGCCTCCCTGGGGCTTGCCTCCAGTACCTTGATCCCGGCATCCCACAGCTCTGAGACAAGCTTCAGTCTCTCTTCCAGCAGCTTCTTCTGTGCGGATGCCACAAGCACCTGTGTCTCTGTGGTCCGCACCTTCTCCTCTGAAGCCTGGGGAAGGTGCAGATAAGAGTCAGAGAGCTGGGCCACCCTTTATAACACCTTCAAGGAGCAAAGAAAGCAGGCCCTTGTCAGGCGTAACTCGGCCAGCTCCATCAGGTAGCAACTGGGCATCAGGTAGTTCTTCAGTGATATAAGAAATAAACTGACTGGCTTATACATGTGACTTGCCAGAATAAATCACCTAGGGCCAAGGCAAAGACAGCTTATCTGTAGTACCTTCTAGCTTATCTCCATCTGCCATAAGGGCCCATAAGAACAGTCACACAGAAGTGATCCTGAGCCCACCAAGCAATCCCATCACCCCAGTTCTGGTTCCCACTTACTCTCTGCCCAGTCAGGAGGGTACAGCCCAGGCACTCTCCTTGTCGTGGGCATGTCCACGCCTTTCTTCCCTCTCAAGCATGCATCTCCTAAGCTCTAAGGGTCCCCATGAGACTTGCAAACAGGGGAGCAGTGGGCAATGGCAGCTCATCCTGGGCTTACCCCCTGAACCCGTCTCCAAGGCCCCTTTTCTCTGACTTCCCAGTGAGCCGAAGCAGCCCTGCCTCAGCTCACTCCTGTTGCTTCTTCTGTCCTAAGCGCTTCCTTGTTTCACTCTCACCAGCTTTAATAAATGTACTCTCTAAAAAATTTTTTTAAAAGAGAGTACAGTGGGGGGATTTAGGGGGGAGAAAATGGAGACAACTGTACTTGAGCAACAATTAAAAAAAGAAAAAAAAATGAGGGGGAAAAAAAGAGGGTACAGCCCATAGATTACAACCTAGGGTGTGGATAGAGAGGAGGGGAGGAGGCTGCTGCTGCCCCTCGTCTTTTTCTGGAACACTATTTTCATAGTTCTTAAAATATGAGATGCCTACTGAACAGGGACTGCAGCTGGGGGACCTGGGAGGTATCCACTTGAGGAAAAAGGATGGGGCAGTGGGAAGGTTACTGCCAGAACATTCTCCAGGAGATGAAATGCAACCAGCTAGTTAAGAGCAGCAGTAACAAAGGAGCGCTTGGGGCCATGGGAGGCCTCCTTGGTGTGACTCTAGGTGCTAGGATCGGGACAGCCACCGCAGGGACCTCAGCGCCTCAGGCACAAGCTTCCCACTTCCTAGCCATGCTGAGACGGTCACAGTGTGGCTAGCAGCAAGACTTTGAATAAAATGTTTAACCTGTAATCTTCAGTTCCCTCATCTGAAAAATGTAAATAGTACAAGTAGCTACTTTCAGAGGGCTGGTGTAGGAATATTATTGGATAATGCATGGAAAGCACTAAGCACAGTGCCTGGCAGAGAGGAGTAAACTCTCAAGTGTTCTGTATTGTGAGGAAGATCTGGGCTGTTACATACCCCAGACCAGACTCCTGCTAGCTTCGAGGGAAGCGGGCCCTGAGAAAGACACTTTGTGAAAAAAGAACGGTCAAAGAACCATAGAGCCGGCCTATAATGGGGCGGGAGTCCATGAAGCAGTGCCCACCTTTTCTCCATTTCTCTGCAGAGATGCTCCTTGCCCAAAGTGGCCCACGTGCCCCCTTGGGGATCAAAGAAGATAGCTCAGGGGCCACCACCTACCCAGACTGTCTTCTACTCACCTCCAGCCTCTGCTCCACGATGGAGAAGATACGCTCCACTCCAATGCTGAGCCCCACGCATGGCACCTTGCGCCCTTTGGGGTCAAACATGCCCACCAGCCCATCGTAGCGCCCGCCAGCAGCCACACTGCCTATACCCAGGGGCTCCTCCCGGGCCTCGGTTGGGGTCTGTAGCAGCACCGCCTCATAAATCACCCCAGTATAGTAGTCCAGCCCTCGAGCAAGGCTCAGGTCAAAGGAGATCTGCAGGGACAATAACATGGTCAGTACCAGATGAGGGTCAAGGGCCCGAGCCCACGAACACAGCCGGGGCGCCCATCCCCAACCTTACTCACCTTGTCACCAATGCCAAACAGGGTCAAGTACTCAAACAGCAGCTTCAGGTCTCCCAGGCCCTCTAATGCCTGCTTGTTTTGGGATAGTTTAGGGTCCTGAAGCAGCTGTTCCACCAGGGATACCCCACCTGGGGAGACAGGTTTGTGAGCCAGACTAACTGACCAGAAGAAAAAAGTAGGGGCTCAATCTTTTTGCCAGGACTGCGCATGTCCATGTGCTTGCTCTCCCCCTCACATACACACACACACAAAGGAGTTGCAGCTCTAGGGCAGTGGGATGGCTGCTGGGGAGGCGGGGTCTGTTCCTCACCATGCTGCTGGACGTAGTCCCCAATGAGGTCAGCCACCTCCGGTGCAAGTCCCTTCTCTCCCACCATCTCGCTCTTTACTTCTTCCCAGGGCACCTGGGCACAGAGAGCAGTCAGGGACCCTCGGGCACCTTCCCTGCCACAGAACAAGTATGGGCCCTCCTCACGGGGCAGTCTTGGAGCAGAAGCTGCCCTTCAAACTACGTCCTGAGGCTAATTTTCCCCTGGTGGGCACAGAGGCAGGCCCCCCCTCTCTTAATCTTGTTTTCCATTTCTTAAGGCAGGGAGGGGTGAGAATAAAAGACAGGTGTTTGGTCATTACCTTGTCCAGCTTGTCCACCGAGGAGCAGATGGTGCGGAACTTGCTGTCGGGAACCCCACAGATTGCAAACATCCCATCTAGGATGCGCCGATCGTTCACCTGCAGGCACCCAAGCCATAGTGAGGAGAGAATCTCTTTACATGACCCTCAGTAGCCTTGGTCACTTAGGCTACTAGTCCCTCTGTACAAGGACTTTCTCCTGTCAGAGGCCAGGCCCAACTTTGCCCTCCCAGCCTCGTTCAGCTCTGACCTTGATCAAGAAGTCACCTATCTGAAGGGAATTCAGGATCTCACACATGATCTTCAGGCACTCTGCATCAGGGATCATGGGGTCAAATTGCCCAGCAATGTCAAAATCCTGTAGGGAGAGGGGTAGTTAGGGGTCCTCGGGGGTTTCGCTTTCTTAAGAGGGGATCCTAGGGGCTCTGCTCTCTCTCTGAGGGCCAGTTTGCTCTCGTGCGTGGACCTTCTCCATCCTCGGATCGTCACCCCAAGGAAACCCGGCACTGCCGGGTCTCTTACCGTCCTGCTTTCCTTCCCATCTGTTGGGTTATCCCTTCATCATCTCACTCATCTACTGTGCCTGATCTCCTCCTACCACTGTGGGGGCAACTACACAGCCTTAGTCCTTAGTCATTTCCTCTGTTTATTCAGATGCTCTGCCCAGCGGGCTGATTTGGTACCTCAAATCCAATTTCCTCATCTTTTGCTGTGATCCTATCTCTGTAGTTTAATATGAAGAGCACTGGAGCAAGAGTTCTAATGCTGATTTTGCCTTTCATATACCTATGATCACTTCATCCTGCTTAGTCTCTAGTTTACTCACATATAAAATGGGGAGAATCCCTGTCCTCCCCTCCCCACAAGGCCTTTGTGAAATCTACATGGAAAAAAATACCAAAGAAACCTGAGGGTCAGCATTATCAGAGGCATCGGTGTGCTCGGGGCACCAGAAGGACTCAGCAGACTCTCCTGGTTCAAGGCATGGCCAAGTTCTGCAAATACTCACACACTGGTAGAATTCCCGGTATCGACCGCGGGTCATGGCTGGATTATCCCGCCGATATACTTTTGCTATGTGATAACGTTTAATGTTGGTGAGTTTATTCATTGCCAAGTATCGAGCAAAAGGAACCTGTTGACAAAGGGTTAAGGAGAAAGCCCCTTCTATCACAGCCTGGAAGGTGATTATCATCACCAACAGAAACTGGGGTGTAGCCCCTCCCTGTGCGGGCAAAACCACCACCCATAAGATTAATAGCATTTATGAACATCAGAAAGAATCAACTTTGTTAACACAAGGGGCAGCTGAAGTCTCAAAAAAAAAAGTAAGGCTCCTTTCACTTTGGTAGTGTCTCCACCCTGGGCTGTGCTGAGCAGAGCAAGGGGCTGGGCCACTGGCCAGGGAGCAGAGAGGAGCCCCACGTGGGGTCTCTGAGCAGATGACTTCCTGGCATAGCTTGGAGCTGAAGGAAACGTGCTGTCGGTCAATTAAGAACTCTGTCCGCTGGACGGGGTAGGGAGAGGTATTCCAGGGACAGGGGATTGTTGGTAGAGTTGGAACTGGGCCCTGACATAAAGCTGAGTTCTCACTCAGATTTCAGAAAACGTCTAGGGATATGATCTGTTTCGCTACAGTGTCGCTCCTGGTTTAGAGAATAATTCCCCATCCAAAGTGTCAAGAGCCCAGGTTTAGAAAGATACAGTGAGGTCATAGCGGAGGGACAGCAGCTCCCCACCCTGGTCCTTCAGGTCATAGATGAGCTTAGAGTCTTCCCCGTACTTGCCAGTCAGTGTTTCCTGAAGAAAACATAAATAAACGTGGTCACAATGACAAATACAACAATTTAAAAGGACGCTTTGAAAACAAAACCCCACAGCTCTAACATGACTGGTTTCGACTCGACTCTATTTCCTCTGCTCTCTATCCCAATGCTTATGCACTTAACTTAATTATATTCAAAAGGAAACACCAATCTTATTTTCTGCTTATTACTATTTCCATTTTATGGCAGAGCTGAAGTATTTTTATTTATTCTCACCTGAGGACATTTTTTTCATTGCTTTTTATTAGAGAGAGAGAGGAACGGAGAGAGAGAAACATGGATGTGAGAGAGGAACATTGGTTGCTTCCCACACATGCCTGCGATCATATGCTCCTGGGAATGCATGTGCCTAGACTGGGAATAGAACCCGCAACCTAGGTACGTGTCCTGACTGGGGGTAGAACCCGCAACCTGACTGGGAATCAAACCCTCAACCTCTTGGTTATGGGACAATGCACCACCCGAGCCAAATGGGCCAGGGCAAAAGTATTATTGTTATGTTTAAAAAGATTCTATTTCTTTTTAGAGAGGGGAAGTGGAGAGAAAAAGAGGGAGAGAAACATCTGTGTGAGAGAAATACCAATCGGTTGCCTCTTGTATGCACCGCAACCAGAGACCCAACCCGCAACCCAGGCATGTGCCCTGACTGGGAATTGAACCAGTGAACTTTTGATTTGTGGAATGACGCCCAACCAACTGAGCCACACTGGTCAGGGCAAAAGTATTATTTTTAAAAGCTACATAATATTTCAGTGAGAAGCAGCTCTGTATTTCCTTCCTTCCTAGTGCTACACTGTTAGATGTTTAGGTTACTCCAATTTTTTACTATGTTCTATAACATTCCAGTAAATATATTTAGGTACATATATTTTTATTTTGACTTTTTTTCTGAGAGTAAACTCCTAGGAGTGGGTTATTAGACCAACAAACATAAATGTTTTTATGACATCTGAGACCTGAACAATGTCAAAAGCAGTCCTTGCCCCAGGATGTGTTCAGCAAGGTGGTGAGTTATTTCACCTAATAGTTGGCAAAGTTTAAAATGCCTGGGAAGTCCCAGTGTATAGAAGCAGACACTCATGTGGTGGTTGGTGTTATGATGGGACGAACTGTGTCCTCCACAAAATTCTTATCTTAAAGCCCTATCCCCTAGTAATCTCTGAATGTGCCTGCCTTTGGATGTAGGGTTCTTAAAGAGCCGGCAGGGTGGGCCCTAATCTGATACGACAGGTGTCTAACTTATAAAAAGAGGAAATGCGGACACAGACAGAGGCAAGATGACGTGAAGACACAGGGAAAGGACACCATCTACAAGCCATGGAAAAGCCCGGAACAGATCCTTCCCTTATGGCCCTTTGAAGGAACCAGCACTGCTGATACCTTAGCTCACACTTCTAGCCTCCCAACAACAAGTTTCTGGGTTTCGTTTTGTTTTTTTTTTAGGCCATGCCGTCTTTGGTGCTTTGTTATGGCAACCCTAGAAAGGCTGTACCCTATAAATGAATACAACCTTTTGGCTCAGCAATTCCATTTCTAAGAACTTAGACTGCAGATAAATGCCCACCACTGATGTACATTCCAAACACAGACTCTACGTCAGTAAGACCAAGGCAGTCCATTCCTCATGGATCTTCTGTGCTAGTGAGCAGAGACATTAATGCAAGGAAATATCAACAGATAATTTCAGACAGTGATAGCTTCTCTAAAGGAAGTCAAACACGTTGATGTGATAGAGAAGGGCTGCTTTAGACAGGGTAGTTGGAGAGAATTATTTGAGGAATGGCATTAGAGCTGGGATCTGAAGATAAAAATCTGCAATCTCTAATTTAATCTGAAATCAAAATCATGCAAAGGGCTAGGCGATATGGAAGCTCAGGTAAAAAAGGGAAGAGTAAGAATGAAGGCCCCGAGACAAAAACTCACTTAGTATGTTCTAGGATCAGAAAGAAGACCAGGGGAGCAGAGTGGGCAGGGGAAATGGCACGGGACGAGGTGGGAAAGGTAGGCAGTGGCCAGATCAAGTAGGGCTTTGGGCTGGGTAAACAGTTTGGATTTTATTATAAATGCAATGGGAGTCACTGGGATTTAAGCAGGGCATGATGCAATCTGTTTTATTTTATTTTTTTAAGATTTTATTTATTTATTTTAGCCAGAGTGGGAGGGAGGGAGAAAGAGAGGGAGAGAAACATCAGTGCGGTTGCCTCTCACATGCCCTCTACTGGGGACCTGAGCTGGCCTGCAACCCAGGCATGTGCCCTGACTGGGAATCAAATTGGCGACCCTTTGGTTGGTAGGCCAGCACTCAATCCACTGAGCCACACCAGCCAGGGCCCAATCTGTTTTTTTAAATTAAAGAACTGGAAACAATCTTAGGGTCTATAAATAGGAGACTGGTTGCATATTTATACTTTATATGTATGTTTTCCATGTATCTAGAAAATATTTCAACATAGATGCCATAGAATTCAATATAGATGGAAGCCAAAATAACTTCCGCTCCTTTCAAAGAAGGGCTCTCTTTTGAAAGCTGTTGGTCAAAACCAAGGTAAACAAAAAGCAGGGCCTCTCCTTCTAAGTCAGTCCCATCCCCTTTCTCATTGGAAAAAATACTGGTCTTTGTCTGCAACAGGAGAGAGACCTTTGTCTTCCTCTTCTTGTCCACGTGTCCCCTCTCCCACCATGCAGTGTCTCACCCATCCCTCACCTTCAGTTCAAACACAGGTGTATCAATGACTTCTGCCCCATGGCGCTTGAAGCAGCTGATGATTATATCAAACACCTTCTCCCGAACTGCCATCTGCCGGGGACTGTAATCTCTTGTGCCCTTGGAGTCAGAATCAGCCAAAGAACCAGGGATGGGATTTAAAAACAAAGAACAATAAGGTCTATAAATATGAAAGCATGACCTCAGCGATGATGAATGCAAATCTTTTCCCAAACTCCAATTTTCCTATAGGCCACCGAGTTGTAAAACAAGTGTGATTCCCTATTTATCACCACACCTGTGCTATCAGCTGTCTAAGTCCCATCCATTCCCTTTTAAGCTTGGTTCTATTTTCTAGAATTCTTAGAACTCTCTGAGTTTTCCTAAAAACTCTTTTTCTGGGGTAACACACATTTCCCTGCCTCAGAGGAAACACCCACCCAATGACAGGCAAGTAGCCAACTCAAACTGGCTTAACTGGCTGAACTCCAAATTTTACAAGTAACATTTTTTCCCAACAGAATTTTTTTTAAAAAGTAACATTCTTTTCCAACAGCACTGGCCTTCTGCTGTTTCAGTCCCCTGACAAGCTCTCCCTGAAGTCACACTAGCTCCTCCGGCACCACACGTTCTGCCAAAAAATCCTAATGAATTCTATTTGTTCCCTAATTTGTTTCTAATAGCCCTATGGAATGGGCTGGGCAGATGCATTTTGTAGAGGAATTAGAGGATGCTGAGAAGTGAAATTGTTACTTAAGGCCACTCAGCAGGTTCGTGGCAGTCAGGACCAGAACCCTGTTCTTCCAGGTAACAGCTTCTAGTTTGGGCTTTTACTCCTGAATCTTTGATCTCAGGACCTCTGTACACTCTTACTATTTACCAAGGACCCCAAAGTGGACTATACCTACCAATATTTACTGTATTAGAAATTAAAACAGCAAACATTTAAAAAATATTCATTAATTCCTCTAACAGTAAATCCATTACATGTTAATGTCATATTTTTAGGGAAATGTAACTGTTTTCCAGAACAACAACAACAACAAAATTGGTGAGAAGAGTGGCACTGATTTCCATTTCTGCAAATCTTTAATGCCCGGCTTAAAAGAAGACAGCTGGATTCTCACGCATCCTTGTTTTTTTTTCCTCCCCATTCAATTCTGTTGCAAAATACTGTTTTGGTTGACGATGTAAGGAAAATCTAGTCTTACATAGAAGTGTACTATAATTGTGAAAAAGTGGAATATTTTATTAAACTTTTCAGTGAACTATATTCTTCTCAAAGTACACTCCAATCCAAAAAGTGGTAGTTTCTTACAGATTGGTTGCAACGTGGAACTGAAACTACACCAATGAACTTTCTGCACTGTCACATGAACATCTGTTACTTATGTAAGGTGCCCAGAATTCACAGGGACAGAAAGTAGAACGGTGGGTACCAGGAGCTGAAGGGAGGATGGAGCGGGGAGTCACTGATTAATGGGGTAGAGAATTTCATTTTGGTATGATGAAAAAGTTCTGGGATAAATAGTGGCGATGACTGTACAACAATGCGAATGTACTTAACGCCACTGAATTGTATACCTAAATACGGTTAAAATGGCAAATTTTATGTTACGTATATTTTACAATAAAAAAAAAAAACCCTACTACTCTATCTTCTACTCGACTGGATCTTTTATCCATGCATGATTTTATAACATCATACATTGGTTATTGGAAAATATGGGTTCATTGGTAAGTTACACAGATCTTTCAAATGTTGGTACACTCCCTTCGTTATACGCTATTAGAAACCAGACTTGTTAATATCACCGTAGATCTTTTCAGGAAAGTCATTAAGTATTGGGAGGCTGTGAAGCTCAGGGTGGAAGGCAGAAGTTTTCTAAAATTCCAACTTACACTTGATCACTTGAATTTCATCACAACGAATACTGTGTGAAATGTTTTCCTTAAAGTGACAAAGCTCACTTCATTCATTTTTGTGCAAATCTCTACCAAATACCCCTAACCTTTAAAATAACAGTTTATCTTTCAGTTTTTCCTTCAGATAAAAAAGATGTCCTATGAAGAAAGTGGCTACTTCGGCTTATAACTCATCTAATGGCACAAGTGTTTTCCTGCTTTGGAGCTGCAGTGCTTCACGCAGACTTCCCATTTCATCACAGAGAATGTTAAAAAAAGGTGTCGTCGAGGGTTGAGATTCAATAAAATCAATAATTTTTACTGTTTATCAAGGACATTTAGAGAAACCGATTTCCTTTTTCACTGTGAGTCCATTAAAGAACGTGATGGCTGCCAGTATAACTTAGGGCTGACCTCCTGACCTGTGCTAAGACGCTGCCAGCAGTTCCGCTCACCAGTGCTCTCGCACCTTCACTGCAAATGAAGAAAAAGGGACAGCTAACATCTTGAAAATAATTTTGATCATGAAGGGGCCTTGAAAGAGTACTATTCTCATGAAACAGAGTTTTCTGTTATTTATATGAGTCACGTGTCAAGAAATGTGTTTCAGAGAGATATGTGTTAAGATCTCCTCCTATGGAAGGACATTTGACTTTGGGTGGTAAACAGATGCATTAAATGTAGATAATGTATTATAGAACTGTATACTTGAAACCTATACAATTTTATTAACCAATGTCACCTCAATAAATTTAAAAATCTCCTAAAAAAATGTGTTTCAACAAACTAAACTGAATATTAACTGTCCAGTATAATCTTATTTTCTTTTAACATTATATCATGGAAAATTTTAAACTAAGTTATAGAAAACAGGCCTGGCTGGTGTGGCTCAGTGGATTGAGTACCAGCCTGCGAACCAAAGGGTTGCTGGTCTGGTTCCCAGTTGGGGGCGCACAAGAGGCAACCACACATTGATGTTTCTCTCCCTCTCTTCCCCTCTGTCTAAAATAAATAAATAAATAAACACTTAAAAAACAAAACAAAATAGTACAATAGACCACCATGTATCTATTACCCAGATTCAACTACCATCAACATCTGTTATTCTTATTTTATCCAATCCCCAACATTTTTTTTCTGGAATATTTTTTTAATTTAATTTATTTTTTAAAAATATTTTATTTATTTTATTTTTAGACAGAAGGGAAGGGAAGGAGAAAGAGAGGGAGAGAAACATCAATGTGTGGTTGCCTCTCACATGCCCCCCAGTGGGGACCTGGCTCGCAACCCAGGCATGTGCCCTGACTGGGAATTGAACCTGCAACCTTTTGGTTTGCAGGCCTGTGTTCAATCCACTGAGCTACACCAGCCAGGGCTCAGTATGATTCTTTAACACATAAAAATTAACCCAACACTACAAAAACCCAACACTACAATACCTTTATTACAACCAAAACAAAAAACAAAAAAACAAAACAAAAACAAACCTAACACCAACCCTTTATTGTTACCTAATGCCCAATTCATGTTTAATTTTCTCTGAGTGCCTCAATATCTTTTTATTGTTGGCTTGTTTGAATCAGATTCTGAAGTCTATGCGTTGTATTTAGTTGATATGGCTCATGTCCATTTAATCTACAAGTTTCCTTTTTTAAAATCTGTCATTAATTTTTGAGGAAATTGAGTACTGTGTCCTAAGGAATTGTTCACATTCTAGATTTGGTTAACGATACACTCAAAGTGCCATTTAACATGTTTGTCCACCTTCAATATTTCCGGTAAACTGATAGTTAGATCTGAAGACCTGATTAGATTCAGGATCAATTTTTCTTGACAAGAGTACTTCAAAGGTGGTGCTGTGTACTTCTTATTGCATCACATAAGGAGGATGTCTGGTTGTCCTACTTTTAGAGATGTCAAGATTAATCACTGGGTTTAGGTGAGGCCACTCTGACCTATCATAAATTCCCCATTTATATTTTCACCTTGGGATTTTACACTGTCTCCTTAACCTTTAAAATGAGTAATTGCTCAATGAACTTAGGAGCCCAAAGAATTAACCTGAAAATAAAATAAAATAAAAGGGGACACCTCAACAGAAGGAAGATAGATCATCAATCTATTTCACATTAACATTCATTGAGTAGCTATTTAGTTCCAGGTCCTGGACTCAGCCTCTCATTGTACATAAACCAAGCGAATAACTAAAAGTCAGCAATAAATGCCATAGAGATATATGTAAAGTGCAAGAGAACCCAGATGAAGGAATAAATCATTCTTTTATAGAAGTTACAGAATGTGGCTGAAATCTGGACTGAAATCCTGGAGGCTGAGCTAGGAATCTCCAAACTCACTCCACTCTCCTCTACTTGGGTCTAGTCATACAGGTCTTTTTCTAGTTCTTGGAAACTACCAAAAGGTTCTTTCCTGCTTCAGAGTTTCCATATCTACCTGGATCTATTTTCCTCATACTCTTCCCCTGAATCTCTCCCACTCATCGATTAGGTCAGTTTGTATATCACTTCAGTGAGGCTTTCTCAGACTCCCCAGTTCTCTCTATTTTTCTCAGAGCATCCTTATTATTTCTTTATATCACTTATCACAATTTGTAGTTACAAAGCCATGCGTGGGATTATTTGTATTAAGTCTGTTTTCGTCAGTAGAATGTAAGCTCCATGAGGACAGGCTACATTGCTCATCATGCCACACTCACTGGTTTGTACAGTGCTAGGCACATAGTAAACACCCGACACGTATTTACTGAATGAAAGGAGTAGCAGCAGCAGGCGGACTCCCGTAAGCACCAAAATGGCTTCGTTTCTGCCATCACTTTGCCATCTCAGAATGACTGAGATGGAGTCTAATCCAGCTTGGCGCCCACAGCAACTGTTGTTTCCTCTGAGCATGTCAGATAATCAATCTTAAGTATGACCTGGTTCGGGGAAGCGGGCTCCCTAAAGGAATGATATTTACCTTGGGAGTTTTGAGCACAAACTTCTGCCTCCCTTCATCAGGGCCCAGCTGTGCCTTCAGTTGCAGTAGTTTTGCCACCTCCTCCTCGATCTGTGGAGAGAAAGCGGGCGCTGGGCCATCACAGCTGCTGCTCCCCTCCCCCCTCCGCCATTCATTCAGTACCCTTCCGTCGGGATCCGGAATAGATCTCTCTCCCCAGGCCTAGCTTTGCTTCTCTCGGGTACTACCCCGGCTACCTCACCACCTAGCTCGTCCTTCTCCCAACCAGCCAAATCCCTTCTCCCTCACATTCCTGTCCTCTGAGCAGACCACCCCAGCTCTACGGCATCCCGGGCATTGCCCCTCCCCTGACGCCTTGGGCCGCACCTGCTCGGCGCTGGCCTTCTGCTGTTTCAGTCCCCGTACAAGCTCTCCCTGAAGTCGCACTAGCTCCTCCAGCGCGGCACGCTCTGCCATACTGGCTGCTAACTGCAGAGGACTGATGTCACGCTCGGTGTTGGTGACCACAGCTTCAGCTCGGATGACTTCCGGCCATCGAGTCGCTGGCCTGCACACCTAGAGAACCTCCGCCGAGCACAACCACCACTTCCTGCTCCTGCCGGAAGTGCCTAAGCTGAGAGGGAACCTGAAAGAACGGGACTTGCTTTGCGGGATTTGGGATCGTTCGCCTCCTTCCCTGGAGTTCGGGCTTTTCCTCTACAACGCTGTGCACCTTCCTGGGGTCCGACCGGCCTCGTTTCTAGGTCTTTTGCCTGCTGTCCTGGAAAGCCGGCCTCCTGCCGCACGATGCCCCAGCTCGGACTCCTGCATAGGAGGGTCTGGGCCGCGCTGCTTGGCCAGCTTCTGCGGCACCCCCGTGTTATGTGCATCCGGGCGGTCCATTCTCATAGCCAGGTGAGCCAACCTGAGATAGCTAACTCCTGTCTGTCAGGGCACAATCTCCAGATCTGAAAGCATGAACTCCCGGCGTGGACTCGAGTAGTAACAATTGTTTTTTTACTGAGTGCCCACGTACGGAGCTAAGCGTTTTAGATTCTGTGTCATTTAATCCTCATAGCAATCCCGAGAGGTTGGGAATATTATTTCCATTTACAGTTGAGGAAACAGAGACTGCAAGGTCAAATGATTTACCTATGGATACGTAGTAAGGGAGCATTTTAATATAGGTCCACTATCCCTTATATGAATCTGTTGAGGTCAAACATACTAAAATTTCTTAAGCAAAATATATGAATATTCCCAGAGAGATGGGAATAAGTAGTAGACAGTTCACATTCAAATTTAGATTTTGAGTCTCAAGATGAGTCTCAAAAAAGAAAAAACAACCTACACCATTTTCAGTTTTCAGAGATTTTTGGATTTGGGAATTGCAGAGAAGGGATTGTGGACTTGAACTGCCTACATTTGAAGGAGAGAATCCACCAAAGTATAGAACTACCACACCCTGTATATTTCTGGAAGGTCATACAACCTGCTGGTAATACCCAAAATCACTGATTCTGTTTTACGTTAGAAAAGACCCTATTGTCTTTATAGCAGATGCTTTATCTTATCAGGACCAACAGGGCTCAGATCTTTTGTTGTTAATTTTCAGTCATAGCATCCTATCAGTCTGGTTTTTTTAGTTCCATTAGGAAATCCATTCCTTTTCATTCCAATGCATGTTCTGTGTCCATGAGTTGGCTTTCTTCTGTCTTCATGTTACTTTTTCATTGCTACCTTATTAAAAATTCTTATTTTCATTCTTTGAATAGGAACTGAGACCTGGAAAAGATCACACTAATCCCTGCCCCTAGAGGGCTGGTGGTGGCAGTGGGTTGTTCTCTGCCTTCAGTGTTCTGGGGTACTGAAACTTTTTCAGACAAAGCCTGTATGGTATTACACATACATTGCAGATACAACATGGGTTTTTGGAGTGGGGCTGAGAGTGGGATAGACAAAATAGTGTTCAGGCTTCCTTTTGCTCTGGGCCAAAGCTCTTTGTAGGTTGGTGGTCCGCAGGGCCAGGGATGTCACGTTCCACATTCCTTCTTCTGCCAGGTTGCAGAGGCAGTGTTGACATCCCAGCTGAAACCGTGTCCAGAGAAGTCAAATTTGATTCTCAAGACCCCAAAGGTAACTTGCTTTGCCCCGCCCTGTTCCAGTAGACTGCCTTGGAGCACTGTCCTCTGTTTTGCTGTTTTTTTCCTGACCCCTTTGAATGTCCTTTTAGACTAAAAGAAAAAACAACAACAAAACTTCACTATTCTTGAGGTACTGGCACTTAGAGTTATCTGAACTCAAAGAGATTTCAGCTCCATGCTTTAGATTACAGATGTAGTTTAACTCTTTGTCTTAAGTAGACTTGTTTTTTGTCTTTGTTTTCACCGTGGCTGCTTTTGGTTTCTAGGGCACCAGAGATCTTAGTCCTCAGCAGATGGTTGTGAGGGAGAAGATACTTGATGTGATTGTCAGCTGCTTTAAACGCCATGGAGCAAAAGCGTTGGATACTCCAGCATTCGAGCTAAAGGTAAGTGGAGAAAAAGCACAGGGCTCCCTTTTTTCAGGACTCCCTGCCTTCAGTTTTCCAGGGCTCCAACCTGTGCTCTGGAGTCCTCCTCTGAAATATGGCACTTTCTGTCTGACCCCTGCAGGACATGCTCACTGAGAAGTATGGAGAGGACTCGGGGCTCATTTATGATCTGAAGGATCAGGGCGGAGAGCTGCTGTCCCTGCGCTATGACCTCACTGTATCCTTCTTAGTGCTGCAGCCCGGCCTACCTCTTCTCAGACACGGAGGGCTTGGTCTGACAAAAGGAATAGGAGTGACTATGGGACCCTGTAGGTCTTTTGGCAGCAGGGTTTACTTCCAGTTTCTCCCAGAAGGCAATTATGCCAGCAGAGCTTGGCCTGGAGCACTGACATTTCACTTTAATGTATATCAGAATCCCTTGGGGAAACTTGCAGAAACACAGATTTCTGGCCCCCAGTCCCAGATATTCCTAATCCTGTAGCTGGAGTGGGGTTCAGTGGTATGCATTTCTAACAGGCACCTGGGTAATTAAGATACAGATGGTTCTTGTTCTACACTTTAAGAAATATTGACATGGAAGTTGTAGGCAGATCAAGGTCCTGAAGCTTGACTATTTTGAGATGGTTGAGCATTGATCCGAATGGGAGGGAATGGCCCAGGCTTGAAGTTCTTGGGTCATTTCTATCTCTGCTTCCCTTGCTTTCTACTGAACTTGTAGTTTTGTTAGGTGGAATTCTTTCATTTGACACTCTTCGATATACAGGGGTGGGAAAAAGTAGGTTTAATGTTGTAATCCAAATAATTAATTAGTAATAATACAAGAATAAACTGTGTGTACTCACAACTGTAAACCTACTCTTGCCCTCACTGTATATTGAATGCCAAGTACTGCTAGACCTTGGGGATCATGGGAAACAAGACAGAAAAGCTGCTGCTTCTCTTCCTAGTGAGTGAGATCCAATTGATAAAGGCCCAAGTCTTCCCTAATGTCCTTGTACTGGGCCTAGGCTTTGGATGCGGTGTCCCTTCTCCTTGACCTGGCTATGTGAGGTTCCTTTTGCCCGGTACATGGCCATGAATAAACTGAAGAAGATGAAGCGCTACCACGTTGGGAAGGTGTGGCGGCGGGAGAACCCAACCGCAGCCCAAGGTCGCTACAGGGAGTTCTGCCAGTGTGTGAGTGACCTGAAGGAGACGGCATGGTTCGGTAGTGCTGGGGGCTACAGCCCGGCCCCTGGCTGCTCAGTGGAGTGTTTTTTTTCTGCCTTTTTCTTTGCTGTAGGACTTTGACATTGCTGGTCACTTTGACCCTATGATCCCCGATGCAGAGTGTTTGAAGATCATCTGTGAGATCCTAAGTGGACTGCAGTTGGGGGACTTTCTCATTAAGGTGAGGTCAGGGCGGGGACAGAGGGGGATGGCTGGATTCGGCCTGAGGCTGTCCTAAGAGGAAGATCAGACCTGCAGCCTTGGTGTATCAGGATAATGCTCTAACCAACTGAGCTACCTGGCTAGGGCTGGGCCATACTTTTTTACTGCAGGAGGGATTAACTAAATGTTCCGGGTCCCCAAGAGGCTCATGGAACTAGGCTTGCTGGATCAGAATTCTGTTTCCTCCACTTACCGGCTGTGACTCTTGAGCAAGTTATATAAACTGTCTGTGTCTTGGTGCCCCACATTGGAGATCTTAGTATATAATATACTTAAAGCACTTAGACTAGTTCCTGGCATGCACCCAGCCTTAGAACAGCTGTTGCATTTCATATATATCTATGTAGTTGTCCTGTGAAATTTCCTTTCTGTCTCTTTTATGACTCAGGATAGTAGGGACTGTCATCGTTTTGAGAGAAAGGGCATTGACAAGGCACTTGGGTGACTTCCATTGAGTTTACAGGTCAATGACCGGCGGATTTTGGATGGGATGTTTGCTGTCTGTGGTGTTCCTGAAAGCAAGTTCCGTGCCACCTGCTCCTCCATAGACAAACTAGACAAGGTAAGAAAGAAGACATGCTTCAGTAGACCCTATCAGAGTTTCTGCCCTGCCCTCAAATCTGTACCCCTAGAGAAAAATAAGGAGAGGGTGGCTGGAAGCGAGGAAGGTAGGGAGATATTCTGAAGAAAGATCTGAGTTTTGCTGTGCGGTGGGGATTGTGACTGGATTTCCTAAGCTGCCTCTGACTTTGCTGACTTCGCTGAGTTTAGCCTCACTTATAGGTGACATCCATACTGAATGAAAGTGAGATGTCCTTTCCTGGTGAGAGAAGGAAGGATCGTGGGGCTGCGCTCATGTTTCAGTATTTGTGCAGATATCTTGGAAGGATGTGAGACATGAGATGGTGGCACAGAAAGGCCTGGCTCCTGAAGTGGCTGATCGAATTGGGGATTATGTCCAGTGTCACGGTAAGAACCAGAGTTTCAAAGCTGTTTGATAGAATCAGAGTGAGGGTGATATGTGTACAACTTAATACCTCTGAAGCAGCAGCTTTCTGTAGATGTGCTAAGCTCCAGAGCCTGCCTGAATTTAATCCCCTTTTACTTACTGTAACTATGTTAGGTCTTCTAACATAGCTCTCTATGTTAGAAGCAGAGGAGGAGAGTCTGGGCATGTGAGATCTGTATCTTTTTCTTTTGTTTTTAAGAAAATGAGGAAGACTAGCTTGAACACATTAGAGATAAATTGGGATGAAACATCTGGGTGAATAGCACAGACCTTATTTTCCTCGCATGTCTCCCAGGTGGGGTGTCCTTGGTAGAGCAGATGTTCCAGGACCCCAGACTATCTCAGAGCAAGCAGGCCCTCGAGGGCCTGAGGGACCTGAAGCTGCTCTATGAATATCTGACTTTATTTGGAATTGCAGAGAAGGTAAGCTGAGTTGGTGTGGACCTCCTGCTGGGCCCTGGATTTCTCAGGGTCGAGTCTTGTCTGGTACTGACCACAGCCTTGTGCCCACAGATCTCCTTTGATCTAAGCCTGGCTCGGGGCCTGGACTACTATACAGGAGTGGTCTATGAAGCGGTGCTGCTACAGACCCCAGCTGAGGCCGAGGAAGAGCCCCTGCATGTGGGCAGTGTGGCTGCTGGTGGGCGCTACGATGAGCTAGTGGGCATGTTTAACCCCAAGGGCCACAAGGTGCCATGTGTGGGGCTCAGCATTGGGGTAGAGCGAATCTTCTCCGTTGTGGAGCAGAGGATGAAGGTGGGTCCTCCGTGGGGGTGCTGTGGGGCTGGAGGCCTAGGAACTCTCATGTTTCTGGAGGTGCAGTTGGACTGTTTTTTCTGATGATTCTTTTTGTCCTGTTTTGGGGGGCTTTTATTTAATTCTCTCTTTTTTAATTTTACCTCTGTCTTTTATCAGACTTCTGGTGAGAAGATACGGACCACAGAGACCCAAGTGTTTGTGGCTACTCCACAGAAGAACTTTCTCCAAGAACGGTTGAAGATAATTGCAGAGCTTTGGGATGCTGGGATCAAGGTATGGTAGAGCTACTATCCAAACCATCTAATTATTTATGGAATTCAGGCAACAGGCCCATTTCTACTTTAGGGCCTGGAACTCAAGATCTTTTGAGGCTTCCCTAGAGTGTCTTCTTAGGGGAGGAAGGCTGGCTACTTATTTCTTTGGAAAAGCTCGTTCCTGGGGCTGGAGTGGTGTGCTCACTCTAAATCCCCTACTCTACCTTCATCCTTTTCAGGCAGAGCTGCTGTATAAGGACAACCCTAAATTACTAACGCAACTGCACTACTGTGAGAACACGGGCATTCCCCTGGTCGTCATTATTGGTGAGCAAGAACTGAAGGAAGGGGTCCTGAAGCTCCGTTCAGTGGCCAGCAGGGAGGAGGTGAGTGGGGCAGGCAAAAGTAGAAGGGACCAAGTCTTTCTCCCTTTTTTAGATTCTTTAAGAAATACGGTTCTGGCTGAGGAAATACCTCCAGGGTTAATGGCGATAGAGGTGAATGAAGACCCATCCCAGGCAACCATTGTAGCCAGTGATCCTGGTTGGGTGGGCAGAAGGACAGATGAAATTTCAAATAGTATTTTGAGACTAATTAACAAAATAGACATAGATCAGGCATTTGAATCCCTTTAGTCTGGAGGACATACATTCTTCAGGTAAGCTTGAAGCCCACAGTACTCCCTACTGGTTCCGTGAGTAGTGGGGGAGTAAAATAGATCTGGAAAAGCAGTAGTTGAGGAGCTAGTGTCACTCTCTAGTTTGTCACAGGAGGGTTCTCTTATGTTTCAGGTGGCCATTAAACGGGAAAATCTTGTGGCTGAAATTCAGAAGCGACTCTTCGAGTCTTGATCCTTTCCTGATCGCTGTCTGCTGCTCTTTGTAGAAAATGTTTTGTCTAGGACTGAGTTCCTGATGGACTTCACAACTGCTGGCCAGGATGGGTGACAAGTACCTCTGCCCCACCATCCTTCCTGGGTACAGAACTGTGGAAGGCCCTGAGGACCCCAGGCTGTTATGAGTAGCTATTCTGCGTGGGCGCAGATGGCTGGTATGTGAAAGGGACGTGCTCTAACTGCCGAGGCAGACTTCGTGGGCCGTTGAATGCTGCCAAGAGGTGCTAAGGTGTTTGCTGTGAGCAAGGCTCTGGGAAAGTCACCTCAGGCTGAGAGGATTCTGAACCATTGAGATCAGAAGTCAGATACTGGGCCGTCCACTGTGGCTTTTGAAGCAGACTCTGAGAATTTGTTCACAGCCTGCTGTTGGCCTGTCCACATTTTGGGAGACAGCAAGGCAGGGTAGTAGCTGCTCTCTGCTTTGTTTGAGGACAGAGATGCTATTCCAACGGTATAGCATTGCCTGTATTGACATGGCAGCTCTCTGGCCCATCCCGCTGTTAACGATAGCAGGGGGAGACTGTTTCAGCCCTTGAATATTGAACTTAATGGGTGACCTGACAAGATGGAGATCTGATCCTTCAAGATTTTGGAGACCATTTCCTGTGCCAGAATCACTGCTCTATTTCATGCCCTGCCATGGAGGTGGCTGTTCCAGAAGTGGCCAGATAATATATTAAATAAAATATTTAACGTAATAGTTTGGGTAGTTTATTTTCATTTTCAGGGGATTGGTTTGCATAGGCCAAACAAAATGCTTGAGTGTACACTGGAGAATCCTAATCTTGATCAAGGAGTAACCTCCCTGGGGTGATACTCCGTGTTCAATGAAGAGAGCAGCCACAGTTGCTCCCTGCACTCCTCCCCCCACACCCTCTCCCAACTTGAAGATACACTCATGCCACTAGGTCAACGTACAGTGAGCCGTCTGCCAGAGTTCTCCACCCTAGAGTGTTGCTGGTAAGTGGGCTTCCCAGTCCAATCATGTTGATTAAATTGTGCCCTATAGATTGACTATAACCCTCAGTTGAGGGAAAAATGAGTTAACCATAGGGTGATAGCATTGCTTGAAGACAGAGACAAAAGTGCAAAAAGCGGCTCCACGTGTGCGGTTGGAAGGCTTGCAGCCTTAGGAAACACTTAGGTGTTCGGGGGAGGGGGTGATATCTTTAGTGCATTCTGGTAAATAGGGCGTCTGAAGCCCCTATAACAGCGTTTAAGCCTTAAAGAAGGTTTAGAACTCTTGGCAATGAATGCAAAGTTAATTAGACTACAGAGCACTGATCCTCAGCTTCCTCGTTTGTAAAATAGATGAGTTGAACAGTCCTTCGATGGCTGTATTGAAGTCCAGGGCAAAAAAAACCCGTTGCCGGAGCCCTTACTTCCGCGTTGCTTCATAGTATCCGTGCGCATGCGCCATTATCTGGGCGCGGAGGCGGGGCCGACAAGTCTGTTTTAGAAGCTCTCCAGTCTAGCTCCTTTAGAACGCGAGACTCTCAGCTTATTGGAGGGTAAGCTTGCTTTACGGCTGAAGGTCGCTTTTTACGGCATTTTCCGGCCTCCCATTCACTTCGCGGTGAAGATGGCGTCGGGTAGTGGGGTAGGTGTTGTATACAGGAGGGGGATTGAAGGGGGTGGAGGTTAAGGGGTAGTTTCTCAGCACGGAATGTCCTGTACCAGATAGGCATCCTGACACCTTTTTGCGACTCTGTGGCTCTGGTTCAAGAACTCCTCCGTAACGCCCGGGCGCGGGGTCAGTGGAATCGCGGAGGTCTCTCGGGTTGGGGTCCTGAGGCCACTTCAGCCTTCTGGTGCGGTCCGGAGAGGGTTCGCTCGGGACAGGTCCCAGGGCCGCCTTGCCGGCGATGACGTGATTTCTCGGGTCGGACACCATTAGCGACGAATCCTGCGGGCTTTTTTATCTCCACAGACGAAAAACTTGGACTTTCGCCGAAAGTGGGACAAAGATGAATATGAAAAACTCGCCGAGAAGAGGCTCACGGAAGAGAGAGAAAAGAAGGATGGTGGGTGCCTGCTCCATCAGAGGCCAGGGGTATCGTAGAGGCGATGCAGTGGCTGGAGAGCCGATGGGGAGTCGAAATGCACTGTCCTCCTACCATGTGGCAGAGCGCTGCCTTCCTAGTCCTCGGTTGTTGTTGTTGTTGTTTTTAATGTATAAAACGAGGGCGAAGAGATGAACCGAAGTGGTTTTGAGGTGCTTTCCAGCTCTGTTGCCCTGTGCTTCCTTGCTCTCCCTTTGCTTGGCTCATTTTAGGATTTTGCTGAAGTACAGGGAAGAGAGTGAGTTCCTTAGTGGTGACAGAGAGGTCAAGAGATTTTGCTGCTGTGTATTACTGTTATTGAAGATGCCCCCTTTCTCTTGAAATTACTTAAGGGAGAGAAGAACATTCCTGGCCCAATCGAAACCTTTCCTATAGTCCGAGAAGAGCAAGGATACAGGTCGGGGGAGGTGTGATAGTTTCTGCTAGTGCTTAGTAGTGCAGTTCTCTCTGCCTGGAAGAGTGTCAGGGAGTTGGTGCACCTCTTAGAGATTGCACTGTAGAAAAATATTTGAGTTTTTCATCTGTTATCAAACTTGTACATTCTTGCACTTCCACATCACCTTATACACATTAACTTGTTTCTTTTTCTTTTTTTTTTTTTAAGATTTTATTTATTTATTTTTAGAGGGGAAGGGAGGGAGAGGGGAAGAGAAACATCAGTGGGTGCTTGCCAGTTCCGAACCCGCTATTGGGGACCTGGCCTGCAACCTAGGCATTTCCCCTGACTGGGAATTGAAACAACGACCCTGTGGTTCACAGGCCACACCAGCCTGGGCACTTGTTTCGTGTTTATGTAACTTATATAATAATAGTGTTTGGCACATAGTGGGTAATTCCTAAATGTTGGTCATCTGTTTAAAAATTTCCCCAACCCTTAGATTCCGTTGCGTGCTGTGTTTGGGGTTGCTGAAAACATTATTGAGTGTCTTTGCTCTTCTTTTAAAAGGTTGCTTTTTGTGAAAATTGAAAACATCTCCCTTCAATTCAGTTAATCAGTGAATAGAAAACACTGCTTTTAGACTTGTTGACCTTAAAGTGGAGAAAAACTGTAGTGAGTTAAGGATTGCTTATCACTTTTCCTGTTCGCATTCTTCCTATCTGCTACTAGAAGTACCTGTTGCTTCAGGTTTCAAAAGAGAAATGAGAGTAAATCTCTGGATTTTGGGTTTCATTCATTTCTTTTCCTTTCCAGTTAAGGAAATGCAATATTGAAGGAACTTCCTTCCCCATTATATTTCAGGAAAACCAGTGCAGCCAGTCAAGCGGGAGCTTCTTCGACATAGGGACTACAAGGTGGACCTGGAATCTAAGCTTGGGAAGACCATTGTCATTACCAAGACCACCCCACAATCTGAGATGGGAGGGTGAGTGGCTTTTCATCTTTCACTGTAGCCAGGAGTAGGTCTGATACATGATGTTGATTTTAGGAAGTGTTGAGAAGGGTTCCTGGCCCCAGGATAACAGCCTTGTTGCTTGTAATTCCATCCTTAGATTTAATCTTTTTATTTATTTATTTTTGTCTCCTAAATTGTCAGATTAACATTATAATATCTTTAGGAGGGGTCACTTTTTACGCTTCTTCATATTAGCACTGTAACTGCTTCTTAATACCTGTAAAGGGATAATTTGTTCTCCTGCCAGAAGGAGAGGACTACTGTGGAAATTTCTAGAGAAGAAATTGGGTGGAGTTAGAATGGAGCCTGGGAGCTGTTGATGATGAATAACGGGAGTAAAGGTTCCAGACTGGTGGTTATGGTTCCAGTTGTTATGGATTACCTGGTCGTGCACTTCCTTCCTAGATCAAGACTATAACCTATAGAAAGAGGAGTTCTATAAGAACTCTTTTGCCCATTCTTTTGTCGAGTTAGATTTTCCAGCAGGAAGGCAACACAGATAGCAGAGTGACATTTCTCTGAGCTACTTAGTAAACCCACCGTTGTCATTCCTCTCTGTATTAGTAACCTGTTGTTATGTAAATCAACCGATTAACCCAAAGTTTAGCTACATAAAACAACACATAGCTCCCAGTTATCTTGGGTAATCTTGGGAAGCTTCACCTGGTTGCTTCTGGCTCAGCATCTAGCACAAAGGTATACTCAAGGTGTCTGCCAGGTTTGTGTTCATCTGAGGTCTAAGTGGAGCTGGAGGATCTGCTTCCAACCTTTGTCACATGGCTGTGGTGTGGCAGCCTTGTCCTTTGTTCTATGGGACTCTTCATCATTCTTCTCACAGCAAAGCAAGTGGCTTCCCCAGAGCAAGTGATCCACATGGACAGACTAAGACAGAAGCCATGTTTTTAAAATAACCTACTCTTGGGTGTGACATAGCATCACTTTTTACATATTCTGTTAGTCATACAGCTAATTGTGGTATAAATTGGGAGGGGACTGCACAGGGTAGAAATTTTAGGAGGGTAGGGATCATTGTGGGGCTATCTTGGAGGTTAGTTACCACAATTTTCTAAAAACCAAGGCTTTGTGGAAATAAGTACATCCTTCTAAAAAGACTTTTTACCTAAAAATACGAGTTTCTTGGTTGAAAACAGTACAATCCTTACAACCAGATTTTAAAAATTTTCATTTATTGATTTTAGAGAGGAAGAGAGAGAGAGAGAAAGAAACATCAATTTGTTTTTCCACTTATTTATGCATTCATTTGTTGATTCTTGTATGTGCCCTGACCAGGGATTGAACCCACAACCTTGGCGTATCAGGATAACACTCTAACCAGCTGAGCTACCCGGTCAGGGCACAGCCAGATTTGACTCACATGCTGTTTCTTTCTGTTTGCTAGATATTACTGCAATGTCTGTGACTGTGTTGTGAAGGACTCCATCAACTTCCTGGATCACATCAATGGAAAGAAACGTAAGGCTTGGAGTTGGTTAGTGACTGGTGCTGGGGTCAGGTTTTGGAGTAGAGGGTGGGGGGAAGGGTGGTTTCTGTTAAGCCCTATCTTAATGCCTGAGAAATTCTCCACTTGCTTCAGAGCGGGCCATCCTTTACTTCTTTATCTAATGTTTCTGGAGGCCATGAAGTGAGACACTGTTCTAGCCCCTCAATGAGCTCAAACCGTGGTCTTCTGGGCTAAGCTGTCTCCTCTGACATGCATCTGCTCAGTAAGGCAAGTTTAGAGCCATTTGCATCCCGTTATCTGGGGCTGCTGCCTCTGGGAACAAGTAAAGCCAAGGGAGTTTTTTGTTAGCTCTAATTATTTAATTATTAGCTCTAGTAACCCCCGCTTACTGTGTGTTTTATGAGATGTTTTTAAAATAATGTCAGCAAGGAGCAGTTGAGATTTTGCTTCCTGACATACGTCATCAGTTTGGCTCAAATAAACTCTTAAAAAACTTCTCAGAAGAAAAATTGTCAGGAAAAGACTTTTGAGGGGCTGAGGATATTGTGATGACCTTGCCTTCTTCACTGCTGACCCCACCCAGATCAGCGAAACCTGGGCATGTCCATGCGCGTGGAGCGCTCCACCTTGGATCAGGTGAAGAAACGTTTTGAAGTCAATAAGAAAAAGATGGAAGAGAAGCAGAAGGACTATGATTTCGAGGAAAGGATGAAGGAGCTCAGAGAAGAAGTAAGGCTTTGCTGTCCTGTCCTCCTCCTTCCCCCAGCTTGGAATTTTATGTTATAAATCATGAGGAGGCTGACTTTCTCATTCCACTGAGGATACCCCCAGAAGATAGTCTTATCTTCTTAATTTCTGTATATTAGAGGAAACACTTATTGCCGTTGTTTGGGACTCTTAGGAGCTAAAGGAAATGGCTCTAAACCTGTCTTTTGTCCCTGGGTTCTCTGGGCCATACTTACTTTTTTTTTTTTTTCTTTTAATGTATTTACTTTTTAGGAGAGAGAGGACTAGTGGGAGGGAGGGAGAGAGAAAGAGAAAGAGGGACACTTCGATCTGTTGTTGTCCCACTTATTTATGCATCCATTGGTTGCTTTTTGTATGTGCTCTGAATGGAGATCGAACCTGCAACCTTGGTGTATCGGGATGACAGTCTAACTGGCAAGGCTGGGCCATACGTTTTTACTGCAGAGGGATGAAGTAAATGTTCCTGGTCCCCACAGGGCTCATGGAACTAGGCTTGCTGGATCAGAATTCTGTTTCCTCCACTTACTGGCTGTGACTCTTGGGCCAGTTATGTAAACTGTCTGTGTCTCAGTGTCCCCACATTGGCGATCTTAGTATATAATATACTTAAAGCACTTAGACTAGTTCCTGGCATGTACTACGTGCCCCAGCGTGGTAGTTGCTACTATATGGTTTTGCTCCTATTACCGTATTCAAGAACGACAGATGAACTGGAATGTAGGGTTGAGAAGTGCTCTCCACAGGCTAAAACTTCTCGTTCTTCTCCCTTATACTTTTTACCATGGCTTTTCCTCTGCTTTTGAAATGTTACTTGTCTTTATTTTCTCCTAAAAATAGAAAGGAATCTTGAAGCTCATCTGTTCTTTCAACAATGTTTGGCTGAGAAGTCTGAACTGATTCTGAGTGATTTCCCCCCTAGGAGGAAAAGGCCAAAGCCTACAAGAAAGAGAAACAGAAGGAGAAGAAAAGGAGGGCAGAGGAGGACTTGACATTTGAGGAGGATGATGAGATGGCAGCTGTGATGGGCTTCTCTGGCTTTGGTTCCACCAAGAAGAGTTACTGAGGCTTTCTATGCTTGGCCCTTTGTTGGGCTTAACTTTGTGTGTCGGGGGGTATTCTGGGGGGAGTTACTTGGGAAAGTCCTTAAGAGTGGCAATGGGGAGGGCTAGAGGCTGGGTGTTTGTCGTTTCCCTCGACCTTGAGAGAGAGCGCAGGAGGCCAAGGTAATGCTGTGACATGTTCCTTCAGCCTCAGTGTATCACTGGAGTCACAGGACCGCTGCCCATCTGAGTGCCCAATAAAGAAAAATCTTCGAGGCTGCTTTCCCAGAACTTCCCCTGCATCTTCCCTCTTCATCTAGCCAACCTTCTCTGAGCATCCTACATTTTATCCTGTGTTCTGCCTTTGTTTTAATTTTGACTCTTGCTTAGCCTGCAGCAGAAAGGTTCTCTGGGTCCCCAGTTTCCAGTTGAAACCATATCCTTGACCAGCCACCCTACCCCTGCTTCCCTCATTCCCCACTGCGGTTCTCTGGCCACCTGTGCATGCATGTGTTCTGCCTGGGTCAGTGGTATGTGCGAATGTGTGTGCATGAATCTGTCACGTAGGGGGAGCCTGAACTAGAACCTCAGAGCGTTGCTGCCTTGGGTCCTGATGTTCTTGGTTTCCTCGGTGCATGTAACAGGAAATTAAATGGGATGAGTGTTTGGTGTGGTTTTTGTCTGGTAAGTTTTTAACCTTTGTTTTTCATATGTAGACTGTTCAGCTTTTTCTGTTAGTTTTATTTTATTGAGGATTACTCTGTTTTTGTCTTCCTTGTAAGCAGGCTCTTGGAAGAACCTGTTTGATGCAAAAAAGAAAAAGGAAAAAAACCCTCATGTGGGAGCCCTTGGGTCTCAGAGGCTGTTCAACCTGTATAATAAATGCATCGACTGGGCCTATTGCACATTTGGTGGGAACAGTCCATATTCCTCCCTTTTCCTTCCTGGTCCTCCACACACACACTGAGGATTTCCACGGGAAGTTTATTCTCCCTGTATTTGAGCCCTGTCACGTTTTCTCCTAGGTCCCTTCAGCATGAGTTGTATTTTCCTCTGACAGGATTTGAGTCTGGAGGAGTCTGAACAGAACATTCCCTGTAACTTTAGCTTGCTTCAACCTTGTTTTAGGAACAGCAGAGCTCCATGTTGAACTCAGTGTTTTCCTAACTACTGCAGTGAGACTAGGCACAGGGTTACTCACTTTTGGCACTATTGATATTTGTTGTGTGAGCTCCCTTGTGCATTGTAGGGTATGCAGTGGTATCCCTAGCCCCTACTCCCTGGATGCTAGTAGCATCGCTTTCCCAAATTATGACAACTAAAGATCCCTGCCCACAGGAGGAATGGGGGTGAAATTCTTCCTTCCAGCCGCATGGAGAACCATTGAGAAACTGTCTTCCCTACTGTGAGAATTAGGTGGCAGAGACTGGTTAACTAAAGGAGATACAACTGATACTCCTTGGATTGGGTGCTGTGGCAGATCCCATGGATGCAAAGGGAAAAAAATTAGTGCTTTATATTAAACCAAATAAGTTATATGACTGCTTTAGCTGGTTCTGTACCCTGAAAAGCCATCTATTTGGGGTAGCAAAGCTGCCACCATATGGCTTGTTTACATTCTCTGCCCCAGGTAGTTCTCTGAAATCCTTCATGTGGTATCTGTACCACCTATGGGTTCCCCAAAGTACCATAATCTTCCCTTTGGATTTTTAGACAAAGTTCCCTTCTGTGCCATGTGTCTTTTGCCTATGTTTTTTCTAATGCTGAATCTTGCCACTGGGAACTGTGAATGTGTCTTAAGGTCTAGCTCAAGGTTTTATATACAGTATAGTCCAATTGTGGGCTGATTGATGGGGTGCCTTCCTTGTCATGATTATGTGCTCTACAGGTCCTGGGTAAGAATCTACCCTAATGGACTGGGTTCTTTTGTTCACCCATTTAAGGCAGGCTGGAGGGGGTTATCAGTAAGCTGAGTTCCATGGTTCAGTACTCATTCTTCGGGAAACTAACTCAAGTTGGTACAGTGAAATCTTACCTTTGTCCATCTCGACTAAAAAGCAATTCTAAATTTCAGGTTTCCTTAAATTCTCCTGGGACTAGCAAGTGGTTTGAGTCTTCAAGGGGCTTGTCTAGATCATGGGTACTTGGAGGGACTGAGAATAGTAAGCTGGAACAGGGAAAGGAAGGAGATGGGGTGGAAATTTAGGAGCCCAGAGCAATCCCAGAGAAGTCAAATCCCTGGAAGGGAAAATTCTTTGATGTTATGGTCTTTCTAAAATCCACAGGAACTTTGCATTCTGGTTGAGGAATATGCCTGTGACTGGCTTAACGTGTGTTCAGTTATTTCCTGGTAGTATCTTACAGGGCAAGCTATCAAGGCCACAACTGTTGCAGAATTTGCATTCTGGCAGAATGGCCATTTACAGTATTTAGGGAACAAAAGATCAGTATGGTTGCAGGCAATTCTGTGGCTTCAGGTACCTCCCATAACCCCCTCTAAAAACTTAAATGTGAAGAATCTTTAATCCAGCTATTCTAAAAATGTGAACATAAAAGGATGTTTACTGCAGTTTTGTTTTTATAACAGCAAAACATTGAACACTTACATTTATACTTGACTACAAAGCAGCCATTACAATATATATGAATTAGATCTGTATGTACTTAGGAGAAAGGTCTCCAAGACATACTGTTAACTTAGAAATCATCCAACAAACCAATCCCCAATAAGAGTACCCCCTGAGGCATAAAACTAAATTGTACAGTTAAATATATAGATTGAGGAAAAGGTCTAGAGGGGTACCCACTGAAATTCTTACTGGTTATCATATTTTTCCATGTATAATGTGCACGTTTTTGCCCAGAATTTTTGAGGGAAAAAAAACGTGCAGTGTGCACGGGTATAATGATTACACAGCATGGGCACAATCTGTGTATAATACAAAAACGTGGGTGCGCGTTATGCACAGGATAACATTATACATGGTAAAATACATGGAGAAAAGAGTAATTGGGAAGAGAAGGGTTAGCTACTTACACTACACATAAAAGGACTTTAATGTGGGATTTAAAATACTGGAGAAAAAAAAGAAAACTTGCCTAATTTGGCAAAGGAAATAGATAACAAAGTCCAAGAAGCACAGAGAGTCCCAAACAAGATGGACCTACAGAGGAACACACCAAGACATCATAATTAAAATGCCAAAGGTTAAAGATAAAGAGAGAATCTTAAAAGCAGTAAGACGAAAGCAGAGAGTTACCTACAAAGGAGTTTCCAAAAGGCTATCAGCTGATTTCTAAAAAAATTTTGTAGGCAAGAAGGGACTGACAAGAAGTATTCAAAATGATAAAATGCAAAGACCTAAAACGTAGATCATCACTCTGCCCAGCAAAGCTATCATTTAGAGTGGAAGGGCAGATAAAGTGCTTCCCAGTCAAGATAAAGCTAAAGAAGTTCATCGGCACCAAGCCATTGTTACATTAAATGTTAAAGGGACTATTTAAGAAAAAGGATCAAAACTATGAGCATAAAATGGCAACAAATTCACGTCTATCAACAACTGAATCTAAAAAAAACTAAGCAAACAAGCATAACAGGAATATTATCATAGATATGCATATCATTTGGAGAGTTACCAGCTTGGAAGGGGAAGGAGGAGTTTGGGGGAAATGGCTCAGGGATTTAGAAGCATAATGGGTAGATAAAAAACAGACAGGGAGATGTTAAGAATAGCACAGGAAATGGTGACGCCAAAGAACCTATAGGCACGACCCATGGACATGAACTAAGGGTGGGGATTGCTGGAGGGAAAGGGTAGGGGACTAGGCAGAGCGGGGCAAAGAGGGAAAAATTGGGACAACTGTAATAGCATTAATGTATACTTTAAATAAAAATAAAATCATAAAAAATAGTAGCAGAAGTAATACTATAGGACACCTGGGAGAGGAGCTGTAGGATTTATGTAGTTTAGCTGCAGAGTTCCAGAAAAGGCCTGAAATACAATTTGTAGCTCTGTCTAGGTTGCAGTCCCTATTAGGCATTGTAAAAGTTGATTTGATCACAGAGTGACCTCGTGTGGTTGTCTTTGGGATCGCTGAGTTTGGAGCAGGCGTCGCGTGATTTGCGGCGGACCATGTGACCGCTGCGTGTTAGGAGGCTTTACGGACGGAAGCAATTACGGAAGAGCTCACTGGGGTCAACTGGGGAGATCTGAGTCTTCATTGCCGAGTATTCTCAGATGGGCACTTCCCAAGTGTCTGGTTAGGACGTCGAAGGGGAGGAGAGGAGGTTGCGGGGAGAGTTAATTGGACGGTTTGATCATGAATCATTCCAGAACAGCCCTATTTTAATGACTTTATTGCGACATAAACCTCAGCAGTGAAGAGACAATAGTCTAAAGATTGCTCGCGGGCTGGCTTTAGCTCAGCGGGTACTTCGAGGTTCAAGCATTACTTCAAGTCATGCGATAATCGCCCTTGCTTGCGAGGGTGGTTCGAGACCCGCGGGCGCTCACCAGCCCTTTTGCCTCTGTCCCAACTTCATTTTCCCAGTACAGCCTAGATAATTTTTTTGAGAATGCTCCCCTGCCCAACACACCAAAGCGACTGTGTTTCTCGGTGATTTTCAGTTCCCTTTCCACCAGGAACCGGGGCTACATGCAGAAATGCTAGTTGGGGCAGGAAATAGAGATGAACCCTAGAGTATCGTGTAGTGCCAGAAAGTAAGGAAGTGCTAAAAAACCAAAGAGCAGGCAAAAATCCCAACCCAAAACAAAAAATGTAAAATTGATGTTCAGTGATGTTCCTGGTTTTGTTCCAGTAGCTCCTGTATGCGTGTATCTTCTCTAATGTCCTCAGATTCCTTTTCCTTTGGCTGTATTATTTTGTTTGTCAGCTGTATCTTGACTGCGTTCTATTACTTACATAAAAATCAGTTATTTTATCCTTTTCCCTTTTCTCTCCTCGCTTCTATTTTTTTAGTCTTGTTGTTTTTACAAAAATAATTTCATACTATTTTTCACCCTTGTCAGTATCTATTTTAGTTGGAGATCTACAACTTAATATATTTAATGCTCACCATCATAAAGCTTTCTGAGTTTCCCCCTTTCCCCCAGTTAGTTAGATAAGCCCATTCTCTAGTAAATTCCTCAAGAGAGGCTCCTGAGCATAGTATTTTGAGTTCTTGAATATTTATTTCTTTAGTACCGCCTCTATATCTATGACACTGCTTTGCTCTTCTTTGTTTATTCATTTGGTGGTGTGTGTGTGTGTTTTTTTAAGATTCCTTCTGTAAATGAAACCATACATTGTTTGTATTTGTCTGTCTGTCTTATTTCACTTAGCATAATACCTTCAAAAGTCCATCCATGTCACAAATAACAAGATTTCATTCTTTTTGTTGTTGGATAATATTCTGTTGTATATATGTACCACCTCTTTATCCATTCATCTAGGTTGCTTTCATGTCTTGGCTACTATGAATAATGCAGCAATGAACACAGGATAAATATATCTTTCAAATGAGTGTTTTTGTTTTCTTTGGATAAACATCCAGAGGTGGAATTGCTGGATTGTATGGCAGCTCCATTTTTAACTTTTTGAGAAACAGCCATTCTGTTTTCCATAGGGCTGCACCAGTTTATGATCTGTCCCCCAACAGTGCATTAGTTCCCTTTTCTATACATCCTTGCCAGCACCTGTTATTTGTTGATTTATTGATAACAGCCATTCTGACAGGTGTGAGGTGAAATCTCTTTGTGGTTTTAATTTGCATTTCCCTGATGATTAGTGATGTTGAACATCTTTTTATGTCTGTTGGCCATCTATATGTCCTTTTTGGAGAAATGTCTATTCAGCCCCTCTGTACATTTTTTAAAAGATTTTATTTATTTAATTTTAGAAAGAGAGGGAGAGAAACATCAATGCAGAGAGAAACATGGATCAGCTGCCTCTTGCACGCACATTGCTGGGGACTGAACCTGCAGCCCAGTCATGTGCCCTGACCAGGAATGGAACTGGTGACCTTTTGGTGTGTGGGTGTCACCCAACCAACTGCGCCACACTGGTCAGGGCCCTCTGTATATTTTCCAATAGAATTTTTTTTTGGTATTAAGTTGTATGAGTTTTTAATATATTTGACTATTAACTCCTTATTGATATATCATTTGCAAATATCTTCTTGCATTCAGTAGTTTTTTTTTTGTTTTGTTGATAATTCCCTTTGCTGTGCAAAATCTTTTTAGTTTGATGTAGTCCCATTTGTTTATTTTTGCTTTTTTACCCTTGTTGGAGGAGGTATATCCCGCCTCCCCCTGCAAAAAAAAAATACTGCTAAGACTGGTGTCAGAGTGCTTACTGTCTATGTTTTATTCTAGGAGTTTTGTGGTTCTAGGTCTTAACGTTTAAACCTTTCATCCATTTTGAGGTTATTTGTGTATGTGGTGTAAGAAAGTGGTTCCGTTTAATGTTTTTGCTCATATTTGCCCAGTGTCCCGACACCATTTACTGAAGAGGCTGTCTTTACCCCACTGTATATTCTTGCCTCCTTTGTTGCGGATTAATTGACAATATCAATGAGGATTTATTTCTGGCTAGTTCTT